>VYZV01006522.1:38671-90887 GCA_013401275.1 Pandion haliaetus | reverse complement strand
CTGTTGGGGGGGGGGGGGTACTGCCACAACTGTACAATCTTGCTACATTTTTGTCCTGTTTCCATATAATCCAAGCAACTGGAATTGGCTGAAAGGGCAGTTAAAGAAATAGACTGAGATAATTTATGTGCAATTATCTAGTTTGTTCTGATGGTGATTTTTTTTCTCTTTTTTTGATGATTATCAGTCTACAATAAAAATATTATTTTCACAAGAGGTAGATCCAAGCTTCCTCAGTGCTTGTGGATATACTTATATCTGCTTATATCTTTGACTAATTGCATAAAATCTTTATCATACTTGACATTATCTCCAAAGGGGCTTAAACTTCCATTTCCTCAAACAAATCTGTCAGTAATTTCTCCAGGGCATCAGCCCTCCTTGAACTTGTTTCAGCCTCCTGGATTTCATTTAGGTCTTGATAAACATTGATTGAAATTGATTGACAGAAACTCCTCTAACATAGATAATACTGCAGAATTCATTAAGTTCAACAAAAAATTGGCTGTTTGAATCCCTTTTCATCTTCCTGATGCACAGCTAGGAAGTCAGTCTGTGTACAGATGTAGATAGAACACCTGCTAACTCCTCTTGGTTTGGTAACATATTAAAGGCATTGATCAATGAGCAGACGTGTGGCCAACAAATGAGCGAGGTACAATAAGTTCACTGAAATCAATGGAAATGCACAGTAACAGATTTTTGGAGCATGTCCCAAGGGAGGAAGTAAAGCTCAGTTTCTCAGCCCTGGGCCAACAACAGGCAGGCACCTGAAAGTTTACTGTGAAAACAGGTCAACACAGTTGCCAAGAAGGTTGCAACCAGTCAATTCACTGACAGGTTACTTTGATTTGAGAAAAAAAAAACCAAACCCCAAACCCAAACAAAGAAACAACAAAACCCCCAAACAATAAAGGATCTTCCAAATTGTTCAAAACACTACTTACTGCATGTGACTAATAAATAAATAAATAAATAAAATATAGGAGAATTTGCTGAGGCAAAGTAGGAACTTGTTGCTGTAAGAAGTTTCCAAACCAATATTAGATTGCCGTTCTGGATGGAAATCTGATAGGATGTCACCGTAAATCAAAACCACTCAGAAGTGTACTAGACATGGACAAAAACCTGTTGAGCCACCCTAGTACAGTCACGCAAAGCTCATTTATGGTATCTCATCTGTGATTAGATTATGATATATGAATATTTCCATGTATCTTGTTGTCTAAGTAAAAACAGTGAACCAACAGCAAGGCCTAAGTAAATATCATAGAGACTATATGGCACTATGTATTGGTCAAAGTGAATGCCAGTAGCAGAGATTGGTAAAGGTCTTTAGAAAGAAGTTTTGACCATATTACTCTTATTTCTTCTGAGATCTCTAAGGTTTAATCACTGAAGATAGTGGGGTGACAACTGATATCTTCAAAATTATCTCTACATTCCTAAGTATACTTTTACTATACCAGTATACTCCAAACTCTAGAGTAATTTGCTACATAGCCGGTTTTTGGTTTGTTGTTTTTTTTCCCCCTAGTAAAGCAGCAGTCAAAAATACCAGGAGTTTTGACTTTTAAACTACCAAAAATTGGGCAAGCAAAGCAGAAGTGGCCATTGGCTCATATCCTTTGAAAAGTCAGTAATGTACACACAAAATCACATGCTTTCTGATTTGTTCCAATGGAAAATACAGCAAAATCTTAGGCATGGTGATCTTGATAAAAATGCCAATAAAATCAATGGAAAGGCTCCATTTGACCTCACTCTGGTTTAGAGCAGAACCACGGTGATAATAACTGTCGAAACCCACAAGGTTTTTAAAGGGACTCTACAAGAACAAAGACCCAAAAGATATGTTCAGATGTTGTTTGTTAGGATCAGCCCATAAGAGCTTTCTTTTGGATATCTTTTCATTTGTGTGTGTATTTATGAGTTTCCCAGTGTCATGAAGGACATGAAGTTTTAATAAAAACATTACTAAAGAAGAAGTAATTATACTTTCAGGAAAATAACTTCAGAGAAGAATTGTATATCTGAATTTAGCAAAGATTTCTGATATTTCGCTTCTTTAGTTTTCAATGCCTGTAAGTGTGCATGATATCTGTGATTCCTGTACTTGCTTTTGCTGGATATAGTCTGATAACACAATCTCAGCCATTTTGTATTTGAATAGCACCTTTCAGAGACCCTTAATGTGTGACATGAACTATTCAGGAGGTGACTCATTCATCTTTTATTCCAGCATTAGACCATTTTTTCCCATCCATCATGCATATCATTAGATGATGTTTGCTGAAAGAACAATTGCACAGATAAAAACTGATGATCAGAGGTGAATTCAGTAAAGGAGAAGATACTAATCCCATGGTGGTCTGATTCCAGCTTGGAGGAATTTTCATGGCTAGAAAACTTGCTTTATATTTTTGACTAAACACAGTACTATTATCATGCTCTATTCTGCAGTGTTTCTCTGTGCTCTGCATTGTCTACAAATGGAAATCACCTACTCACACATTCTTAAAACAGCTTGTGAAGCCATAGAGGATGAAAGGCTCTGAATTAATGTGAGATACTGTTATTACTGAAGGTGCATATGTGCTTGAAGTGCAGAGAATGCTGCAGGTTAGATAGTTGAAATGCTTATTCCACTAGTTTTCATTCCCATTCTAGTTCATTTTTGTCCTAACTGTCTAGCATTAAAAACTGACAGGATTAAGGGAAGTGAAAGACCAGCTTTTTTTTTCTCCAACTATGTCAACAGTAGAGATTATCACTTGGAAAAAATTTTCTGCAGGAAGCCAACACCTTGCTGCTTTGCCTAAAGCTTAACCACTGCAAATAGTGGGGTGACCCAATGAACGCATTCAGTGAAGAATCTGTGTACGTGGTGTTCTTAGCCAGTTTTGCATAATTCTGCTATGTCAGTAAAGCTGTAGCTGTAATCAAAATTACATTGTCCTTAATGTTGGCCTTGGGCCCCTATCTGCCTTTCATCTCAACCCTAGGTTTTTTACTTGACCCCAAACAGCAGGGCAGCCTGACTGCAGTGGGAGATCTGGTCACCTCCACGTAGCAGACTGACCCTGCTGCTGCTGACTTTCTGGCCAGTGTCTGTGGGGTTGGAGCCTACCCAGGGGCTGATCTTAACACAGAAAGCCAAAGGACAGGAATTGCACAATTCCTTGTTCCTGGCTTCTGACCTGTCAGCATACCATCTCTTGCATTCTGCGTGGACT
Source organism: Pandion haliaetus (assembly GCA_013401275.1). Lineage (NCBI taxonomy): Eukaryota > Metazoa > Chordata > Aves > Accipitriformes > Pandionidae > Pandion > Pandion haliaetus. Next base: position 87,651 of record VYZV01006522.1, on the reverse strand, counting down.
AGAGAGGTATGGAGGAGAAGCGAGTGTCTGCGAAGATGTTCCTCACAGGAATGGAGATCACATGGCATCATCTGGCCATTGGCAGGAATTTTGGTGCTGACTTAAGAAATGCACATAGTATGTATGGGTTCAGCAAAGGATACAGGACCTGATGTAAATGGGTGAGGGCAGCTGGTGGAAGGCAAACCCAGCCAAATCTGAACATCAACAGAGACAGCTTCTAAGTGATCTTCATTCTTTGGCAATTGCAGAAATGGTGTGCATTGAAGCCAGGTTCTAATCTACTTCCAAAATAAGACTGCACAGTTCCGGCACACAGATTGTTTCTAGTCCTGTGTTTATAAATCAGTGTATGCAACCTTAAAGAATATAGTAAAAATGACTCAACTGTTTGGGACAAGTCAGGTTTTTTCAAATATGTAGCAGGTGCAGCAGCATCCTGTTCTCAGTGGTGCAAAATGAGTGAATTCAGTGAGCAGCAGCTCCTGGGGTTGATGGACATGGGGACTGCTGGAAGCTGTGTTATCAAGAGAGCAGTGAAGGTATATGGGAAATTTAAAGCTATAAGCAAAGCTGATGAAGGTAGTGGCAAGACTCTTTGGCAATGTAATATGCTTTGAATGAAGGCAACAACCAGTTTCTTTCATGATGACTCTTTTTTTCTAAAAAAGAGAAGGTAGGGACTCTTACAAACCTTGCCTGTCTTTTCCAGTATTACATGCTTTTACCTCCTGGGCTCCCTGAATTCCTATTATTCTAGACTCAAAACAGGCAGGCAACAGTGCTAGCTGATGCCCTGCATTTCAAAGGGAATTAGCCACGTTTTTTCAAACATCTGTTCATTTAATTCCTAAGACAAAGTTACAAGTGGTATTTCTAACAAGTTAAAATTTATATTTGTGTAATACCTTTCATCCAAAAGGATTCCCAAAGGATTCACCAGTGCACGTATGCCAGAAGCATCATAATTTAAACAGCACAATGAGGCCAGAGAAACACATCAGATAATTTCTCATTCCTTGGGTAGAAATATGCAGAGATTTAAGCATGCCACAGACCTGCCAGGAATTTGCATCTATCTAAAATTTCATAGCAGGGGAGATATCATAAAACGCAACTGCCAAAATGATGCGTAAAGGGAAGTAAAAGCTTAAAGGACATATTGACAGCTCGTCCTCATCAAGCTTAACCAATCTGTATTCAGTCAGTGTTACTGCTGCAAATAAGTTTCTGCCTTATCAGCTCGACCACAAAGGTTAATTAAACTTTTTTCTGGATTTGTTATCTTCCCAAGAACACGTAGCAAATGATTTGTAGAGGCTAGCCAGTTTGCTACAGGTAATGTTGTTATACACAAGAAAAGACATATCAATCAGGGCAGTGAACCTATCAGAAATCTGCCAAGAGAACAAGGAATAGGTTCCACTTGCATAAGATTTCCTCATGTCAAAGAGACTATATGCTTAAAGCCAGGCTTGGCATCACTCACTATCTAATGACAAGCCTCAAAATCCTCTCTTAAAGCAAAAGTAGCTGATGTTGAGAGGTTGCACGAAAACCTCATCTTTCCATTCAATGCAGTGATAGCAGGATAAAGCTCTAAAGTGAGCACGGAGCTGCCAATAAAATAAACAGTGCTATGTAGGCAGAAGACCTCATGAAAATGCTGGAGCAAATGTCTGCTTGTCACTATTGCTGCACAGGGGAGATAGCATAAATTTCAAATGTCACTGTGCTCTACTGTATTTTATTTCCTAAAAACATTTGCCTTGCCTTTCAAATGGATATCACATTAAAGGCAAAATCTTGAAAAAATGCTTTCCTAGAAGAAACTCACCTGGAGGTCATAAATCAGGAAAGCATAAAAAAAAACCAGCCTAGCCAGAGCCTATGAAGACATCCTATAATGAGGAACTGAGCAAAGGATACAGAAAAGAATGGGATGTAGGGTTTGCTATGTACATAGACTTTGATGAATCATGCCCATACCAGAGAAACTAGAAGAAACCCCCCAAACCCAACAAACCCTTCCTATATACTTCAGTGAGGAAAAAAAAAAAAATCCTCTCTGCTCAATATCTGGTTTAGATCTCTGTGTGCAAACAGGTTACAGCAGCTAGGTACCTGTGATCGGGAATGCCACATGAGCACTGCTGCACCCTCTTAGCTCTGCCCAATCTCCAGGACTTTGGAATCTGAAAAACATACCTGGAAGCCAAATCACATGTGAAGGGACATGGGGGAAATGATTGCTTCCTACTCTGTCCTTCAACACCCTCCCTGTCCCTGGAGCTATTGCAAGAATGAGGGAGAGGGGAGGTATCACAACTGTAAAATCTATTTCCAGGATTTCTCCTCCAAATTTATCTCAATCCTTCTGTAGGGATTGAGTTCCATATTCAAGTTACTTAGTCTTCTAATAACCTTTTGGAAGACCAATGCCAGTAGTTTCAAGGTCATGACTAGGTTATCACTGATATTTTGCCTACTTCAGTTTCCAGCTTGCATCATTCTCTTTACATCACTCTTCTCCCCACTTCAGATTCAAACCTTTTATGTGTAGACAAAGAAATGTCATAACCCCCTTTGAGTCTTTGCCTAAATAAGTTATGCTCTTTTAACTTACTTTAATAAACTGTTTCATAGTTCTTACTGCTTTTGAGCAACAGAGACTCAAGAAAAAAGAGATCACATGCTAAAATACATGTATTTTATAGAAAAAGAGAAAGGTTGAGCAGATCAGACAAGTGAAGGTTTGAGTGAAAGACCTGGGAAAAGAAATTAAGCCATCCATATTTATATTTACATATGTATATGTATGAGTGCCATTATGCATAAATTTGTTTTTCTCTCCATATAAACAAATTTTACACAATTAACTGTCTCAATCTCTTATTATACTGTAAAGCTATGAGCATGATGTTTTAGTACGAGAAGGAATTTTGTAAATTTTCAATATTAGAAGGTACTCAAAATCACTAACTCTTCATTACCTTTCAGTAATTTCTGCCCAGGCAGGAGCAGCTAGTCAAGTAATTTCTGATTTCATGTGCAGTGAGAAAATACCTAAATGAGGTAAAACAATTTTTTTTTTCTTTTGGGACAATGATTGAAAATCAGAAGCTTGCTGGGTGTCTTCACAGGAATGGTGTTGGTTGAGAGCACTTGGGGATTTGGTGCTTTCTTTTCTTTTTTTTTTTTTTTTTTTACCATTTGGTAGGACTAATACACTTTTGGTATTCCTCTAGACACTATGGCTAGATATNCCCACATCACAGCCAGGAGTGTTTGAATCTAGGTTTCAGCTCTGGGCAGGTTTTTTCTGCTCACTTGTTTTGTTCATGGACCCTATCAGTGCAATAAGCTAAATTGAACTAAACTCTTCCACTTCCAAAGTCTGAAATCCAGATCTGATTTATTTTATGGCTTGAGCCCTTTCTTATTTTCTTGCAGCCAGCAGCTGGAGAGTTAGCTCTCTGATAAGACACTGCAGCAGACATTTACAGGGTTTGATATAGATCCTCTGATTTATCCTCTGGTTTCCACAGAAATCTATATAATCCCTATAGTGATTGTTTAGTGATTACACAGTGATCTAGGTAAGCTTCTAAGTCTAGTTCTCTTCATTGTGTGTAGGATAAACAGGAACCAACTTGTATCTACTCAACTGTGTGCATATTAGGGGGATTTAAACAAATCAACACACAATACCAATATTAACTTTAAAGATTTGTACTTTTTGAAAAATGTGTTCAAAGGCTATGTCCACACATCAGGTGGCTTCCTCCTAACCAAGGGAAAGCTACAGAATGGCATTAAGCTTTATTGCTCACTCTGGTGGACCCTGTAGTAGGTCCAGGCACATCAGAACATTTTAGTGGGCTATCAGAGAAATAGTTATCTGTTAGTAATGTTGGAAAAAGGATGATGTTACCTTGTTCAGTTAAATGGTATAAAAGGTATAAAGGTATAAAACATCTATTTTCCCATTGGGAATCATAATCCACTTCTGTTTTTTACCAGTTACCATTTCAGAAGTTCTAGTAGAAGTTTGGAGCAAATGTGGTATATAGTAGTAGTATGCTATCATTTTAACACAAACTGCTGTGTAAATACAGAACACTAAAGGCAGAATCACTCAGAAGTCATGAACTGAGCTAATCTGAAAAATATTAATGAAAATGCCATTGAAGCATTTTTGCCTTGAAAGGAAAAAAGGGAAATATTTTGCAAGACCCTGTTAAAGAAAACAACACTTTTATTCTAGGAAAACATGTTTGAGCAAGTAAAAATGCCACTTTAGGGACACTTATGTGGCTCTAACTTGGATTAATTTTTGCTTATGTTATGGGAAAATATCAATACAAAATACATTGACTATACTTAATACTAAGAGAAATGTATATGTATGTTTATATGCTTATATGTGAGAGCCTTTAAATAAATTAAAATTGTAATACTCTAAGAAATAAATTGAAATCTGAGAAAAAAATTACTTTTTTCCTCTTTTACAACATCAAAGAACTAATTTTAAACCAACCTGGATATTGAGTATCTCCTGGTTTATTTTTCCCATTGAAATCCCAGCAGCTAAATTTGTCAGCTGTGTCGCTTATAAACTTTCATGGTTCAGAAGGTGTTGACAAAAAATTGCTGAAGAGGGACTCGGTCCATTTGTAAAGGAAAACTGAGGTACTAAGATACAAGTCCTCTTTATCCAAAGCTGTGTGGGTAGTATCCTGCACAGAGAGCTGTGTTAGTGATTTGATTTTATGACAAGCAAACAGTGCTTACTAAAAAGGGATTTCTTAAGATATATAAGACAGCCTACCTTCTGCTTTCCTGCAAGTGTCAACAGTGCTAAAGCCTAATATTGCATGACTTTATTACACTCTTAACAGGCTCTTGTCTGATCTTTTCTATTCACATAACCTGATAAGGCACCATCAAGCCATGTAACTTGTTATAAATGCTTTACCTTTTTTCACTTGTAATCTTGTTATGCCACCATCAGATAGAGTCTGAAACTTATTTATTGGTTCCAGATGAATCTTCTAGTATTGCTGTAATAAAACAATCTGTTTTCTTGTTGGAAACCTAAGTAAAAGCTTCTTACACAGTTGCCAGGTTTCCAAGAGCGCCAGTGGGAATACACAGGGATTTGGTAATTTCCAAAACATGCTATTTTTCCTACATGATTAAGGTCATCATATTTTTTGCTAGCTCTTTAAACATCAATTTATTGCTTAGATTTTGTCTCTTCCGTACCCCCCCCACTCCAAACACACACACACACGCATGCAGAGTGGCCTAACCCCTCAGGTAAACTACACTACCAAAAATTCAGCCAAATTAATGTCCCCTTTATGTTTTTGAATGAAATCTGCAAAATACCTCTGATCATGCTGAAATGTAACCTTTTAAGATTTTGATCAATTCCATGCAGTCCTTAGCATCTGCAGGACTAGGACTTTCGCATGTGGAATTAGCCCATTAATTTCACATAGCCTTAGGTAGCAGCTGTTCCAGCAAATTTTGAGGCACTTTTTCCTTTGGACTGCTACTTCCTATTAAGTTTAATAAAAAATAGGATCCTGCCTCTTAGATAAAAAAAAAGAGAGAACCTTTGGGTAAAATTTTCAGCTGCTCTGTAATCAGACTTTTGCTGTTTTACCCTCCCCATCTATTTGTGGACTTGATAGTCCTGCTCTGCCTTGTTGCTATGACAACTCCAGCACAAATTGAGACTGGTTTGCGATAAGGGGCAACTTACCCTTTGGGATAATGGCTTCATATAAATATTTGGGACAATAATTTGGCATGAAATGGTTAATATTATCATAGGGAATAAGCACCTCAGTTCTCTTTAACTAACTAATCTGTCACTGTTAAGCCGTTGGTATCACTGGCTTTCAAAGTTTGAAAGAGCTCCCACGACAACTCACATTTGGCTGTAAACTGGATTGTTTTGATATAGGAAAGAGAATCTGTAAACATACAAAATCAACAACCCCTGGCCATTCCCGTGGTGTAACATTTTTGTCAGGAGCCTGTTTATATCAGATTTTTAAGCATCCTGACCAAAATAAAGTATGATTTATTGTACTTTAACCCTGAGAGATGTCACGTAAGTAGTCACTATGAAGCAAACAATACACTGTGCATTTTAACAACTTAAACTATGGGGAAGGGTTCCCTGGGGGAAAAAGCAGCCTCCCCAACCTGCAGTAGATCACGTTTCCTTCACTTCTGTGTTTCTGGGACACATGGCTGATGGATTTTGGTGTAACAGTTGACCATTGTCCCTACTCTTATTCATCTCCAGCTCTGAAGGCATTCCTGCAGTAGATGCCAAGGATTTCTTCCTGGCAGAACTGTCCCACAGTGAGCTCCATATTCCTCTTTGCTAATGCTACTCAAGCCTTTTCAACCTCTTCTGTATCAGTAGGATTTCCAACCGTGACCCATTGCAGCAAGGGTCCTGGCCTTGAATGCCCATCCAGTGATTGTTGTTGTGCTCCCCATTGGCAACACAAACATGATCTTAAAAATTAAGGAGGTACCTGGTAGGAAAATAATTCTACATGGGGACATTCAGGGCTAGGAGAAACCTGGTACTTACAGCTCAGTAACTTCTCCCTCTCTCTTGTTCCTCACCAATCCCTATGTAAAAGCAGGATGGGGAATAGGAGGGACGTATCTTCCTGAGGATTAGGGGAGGTAGGGTAGGGAAGGGACTCAAAGTGGTAGAGCAGACTTTACTAAACATCCATCTCCCTGGCCAGTTGTAAGAACTGCTTAGGTCTAAATTGAGCAACCCAGATCACCCCTTTGGGGTTATCTCTAGCTCTGCTTCATTCAGTCAGTCGAAGCAGACTGTTTAGCATAGACTTGAACAAGTTTGGTTTTAAACAGGTAACAGTGTCCCAACAAAAGAAATCTTCTAGTCTCAGTACAGCTATGCACACATAAAACCATTGTTCCGTTACTGTGGAAATATTATCTAACTATTCCCTTTTATTTATCTATGACTTCGTCTCCCCCCAGACAGAAGTTATTAACATTCATAAATGCACATTTAGGTTTGTATAACAGTTTGGTGATCATCATTCTGAAGTTCTACTTAATCAGGATGTTTTTAATCTAAGAAACAAGAAAAGTCAAAGAAAGAAGCGTTCTTCTGAAACTGTGGCTGAAAAAACAATAAAATCCTAACATGTAAAGATGGTAGGTTAATAATATTGTTTTACAAGGCCATCAATTTAACAGTACCTGCTATTATTTCCCAGAGTTGACAGGAAAAACTTATCCATAAAGAATGGTTTCTTTTTCCTGGGTATTGTAATATTGACTGTCCAGGCTATTTTACTTAAAGACTTTGTGGAAGGTTGGTAAACAGGTAAAAGCCAAAAGTAGGATAAAAATTCAGCAGCTGAATTTAGTAGGTGGCTCCTGTATTTTAAAGAAGGATTAACCTTCATTAAGTCACAATTCATAGAGTAGCATGAAATAGAGTATGAAGATCCTCAGTATCCTGATAACACCAACAAAGTAACCTAGTAAGTGTAAGCTTCTTGTGATGGATGTGATGAAGAGAGTGAGCTGGGAGGGAAATTCACAATGCAAAGTTCTTCGTGGGATACAAGGAGGCTGGATGAACTGACGCTAATAAAGGTGGAGACCCCTGACATTTTGCAAAAATAAATTTTCCTTATAATTCATTTTAGTCATGTTATAGGAAGTTCCTACACGCTTACAACTGCTACCACTGTTCACCAGCAGTGGATATCAAGCACAGACATGGAGGTATAAGGCCTTTTTCATATTGGCTAATGGGTGGCCCTCTTTATTGCTGAGTTATTCCTGCTGTTCTGCTGAAGAAGGTCATTTGATTTCCTGCAGCCCCTGCACAGGGCTTCCCTCCTGGCACTCTGTACTACATATAGCTACAACCCTATTTTGGAGTGCTTTCCCTTTGTGTGAGCTGATACACAAAATCACCAGTGGAAGTGAAATGAAGATGACAGTTGGGATCCAAACCCAGCTGTAGTAAGTGAAGATCTTTCCCTTGATTTCTCTGCCCTTGATATCTGACGCTTTGTATTAAATGGACTGCTTCACTCAGGATGCTGAAACCATCCGCGGATGCTGAAAGATGGCCCTTCCTGGAACCTCACATCTGCTGGCTTGAGCTGACTTCCATGAAATGCCACTGATCACAAGTGCACACACGATAAGGGTGATGCTAGGATTGGGAAGCTTTGCAGGACTAAGAGATGGAGTGTCTGCCTTTGGAAACCAAACTAATATTTAACTTGACATTTGCTGACAGCACAACTGATCTCTGCTTCCCCAAAGTTAAGGAAAACTTCCTTGATCATGAAGTTACTACCACTTTTATGTTGTCTTTCCAATCTTCACTGAAAGTCTGTAATTTCCAAGCAGACTCATCTCAGGATTTGTTGTGTCTATTGCTGTATGATTGAATGTAAATGCAGGTTAGACTGTGAGCTTTGAGGACAAGAGTGTTTATTAAGCATTTGGATCCTCCAAGGAGCTCACAAAAGGAGTTGGAAAGTATCTGGAAAATAAATTGCACGATAAAGAATGGAAGGTCAAATCTGGGGCCTGATCTGGGGCTGGGATTTGATGGGATCTCTCTCCATATCAGACCGCAGTCATTTTATGGGTTACAGGTGGGGAGGCTGAGAAACACTTTGTGCTCGGTAAGTCAAGGTTGGAGCCCTGCTGAGTATCTTTAAATGATTACTTACAGCAAATTCTAGTTTTAATGGATGCCAAAAAATTATCTGCCAATAAAATATGAGGGCCCTAAATACACTCAGTCTGACATGGGCACTTAACTGAGGTACTTAAATTAGGACCTGACTCAGTGGAGAGTAACGCAAGGAGATTTTTATCTCTAATGGGCTGAACTGCCTTGGTCGGGTACTGACTTGGTGGGCAACCAAAGGTCTTAACTCATTAACACACTTAAACAGATTAAATTAAGTAGTATAAGTCTGGGGTGACATTTGGGGTAGTCAAGGTCAGACCTCATCTATACAGATTAAAACTCAAAGAGGATCATAGGAACCAAAATATAATTTGATGAACCCCTGACACTCAGAAAATCTGTATTTAAGTGAAGTCCCATTGAACTAGGGAAGTCTCCTTGAGGTCTGTAGCTGTGAACTACTGCTTAAGACATGACAGCTGAGCTGCTAGGAGTTTCTCTCATGCCTAAGCATTGTTATAATACTTATAATAGATGTTGTCTCTTGTTTCACAGTGCTACAATACAGCATGTGTTTCCATCATGCTACAATACAGAATGCTTCTCCACCAAGCAAATTTGTGCTCCAGCTCCTCTTCTTAGGCACCTGGCTCATGTAAACATAGGAACAGAGATAGCAAGGATCTACATGTTATTGTACATCGGGCTCCACAGAATTTGACTAATGTTGGTATTGTGCCAACCCACGATTATGCAGGGTAGGTCAAGCAACAGGTTCTATTTTCTCATTAAATGAGCTTAAACCGGTGCTCCTATGGAACTGAACTGCTGAGTACCTTAATGAAGAATGCAAGTACTTAGAAATCATCTTAGGTACCTTGGGAAGAAGCCGTTATCTAGGGAAAGACAAGGCATGGTGTGGGACAGAAAAGAGACTGAAAATGCGATCTACTAGTTAACAAGTAAGTGAAGACACTGCCCTGTATTGTTTGGTACTGGGGAATCTGCGTAACGCTTTTTCTGTAGAAGTTTCTTCTAGCTGCTCTAATTTTTTTTCTAGAGATAAGTTTCTTTTTATGTAGTTCTGCATAGCAGCTAATGTTGTATTGACCAACTGGATTACATCTTTTTTAGAAGAGGGATTTAAGAGAATATTAACACAATGGATAGCCCTTTTTAGTGATTCACTGTTAAGATGGGATTTTCTATGTGTAACTCAAGGTGCTTTCGTTACCCTTCTAAACACTCACCCCTTTAAGCTTCAGCCAGTCCCCTCCTACTGTCCTCCACGGTTAGCAGAGCAGGAAGACTCAGGCTTAGGTATATCTATCCAGCATGCTTCTCCCTTCCCATGGCTACAACTTCAATCACAGATGTTAAACACTGCAGCTCTGATCACTAGTGTTAAATCTTCACCAAATGATATATCAGGAGGAAGACTAAACAACCTTGAAAGTTTCAGTTTACTTGGAATTGTTTAGAGTAAATTGCTAAGATATTTTTTCTAAAGGTGGGACCAGACTCTACCAATCCCAACTGCCTAAAACAGGAAAAGTTTTGACTTTCCTCTCCCTGTACGAACCATTAATCCAGAAAACAATGCCTCAGTTCTTAACATCTCTGCCTCCTCTCAAGCTGCCTGTTGCCATTTACTCTTCGTTTACTCTTCCAGCTCTACAAATGCAGTAATCTTGCAGCTATAACATTTCTGCTGTGAGCATGGGTTGTGAGGCCACATGCTGTTCGTGCAATTGCATCACAAGCACATGATGTAGGAAAGAATGAGTAGAGGAATGAAGATAAGCAGTGGGAGAGGCAATTCAAAAAGAGCTTAGCATTTGCAATGCAAAACTACATCCTTCTATTTTCTCTTTTAGATGAGTTGTGTAATAGGAAAAGGTCCTCTATGGAAAATCAGAATGCAGAATTTTAGCATCTTAAAGTTTGGTTGGTTTTGGTTCCAGGATCTGATTTGAAAAACACCTGAAGTCTATCTGGTTTGCTTGAGGGAAAGAACGTCTTCTGGCCTTAGGCATAAGGAACAGTGTGTGTACACTGAGGGCCTCTGTTTGTTTAGTAACTGAAGATGGTGTGTAGTGAAAGTTATTCAAATTACTTCTACTTAGAACTTTACGAGTTTTCAATCTTCTCCTTCAAGTTCCTAGAGAGAAATCCCAGCTGATGCAAAGGAAGTTTATCTTTCTCATTCCATCCTCCTTATTCTTCTGCAATGATGGAAGTGACCAAAACAACAGGAATGGCCACTGGAGAACAGTAATTGTATGGGGTGGGGTCTCACATCATATAAGGGTAACAGCCGTGCATGAAATTAGTTGGGAAGGGCACTGCACTCTGAGGAGCCTTTCACTTGCAGCATAGTTTTGAACATCCTTGAACTGGCCTAATTACGCCAAAGATGGGCAGGTCCCAACTAGGGCAGGGTCTTTATTCAAGAAGCAAATTTTAGCATCTGTTTCACTGTAGGCCTAAGTTCCACTGACTTCACATAAAGTCTCGTTCAACTGAGGACCAAAAATGTGACATTTTAAGCTTTTTATTTCTCCATTTATATTATATTTCAGTAACTCTGCTCTTTTTGCTTTGGTTTTCCTTTGAAAAGAATGCTACAGACCAATAGCAACTCTGCTTATCAGCTGTGCTGATGCTGTTCTTGGCAATAAACGCAGGGAGACTGGAAAACTATTTTATTGATGGAATTTCCTCAATACCTTTGGCATTAGACACAATGGAGTGAACATGACTGACGTAATTAATTCATTGGGATATTTGTTTAAGACCAACCCTCCATGACTCTTGAATGTACCTCAATTAAGAGGGGATGGACTAGCTCAGTAATTAACTTTTTATTGGAAAAATGTCCTTTTTTTTAAGAAACATAGACAGCTTTAGGATCTATAAAGACAATAGGTTGACAAACTAAGGATTTTTCATTATTAGCACAGACATGGTGCATCAAACAATTGATACTTCTGATACTGTATCAGCAAGAATGTAATCAACTTCCTGGTACTGTGTTCATTTTGAAGTCACAGAACTGCATGCTGCAACCCTTTAAGAAACAGAAATTCGTCTGTAAATGTAACAGGATTTAATTTTTTTCTGTCTTAAAACTGTCTCTACCTCTTTCTGCTACCTCCTGCTTCTTGTGCTAAGCAGCAAAGGAGTGGCAGCTACAACTTTGGTTTTGAAAGAGACCAGCATAAAGAGCTATCAATTAGTGACTGGTCCAATATCAGACTAAACAATGACTAAAATTTAATGGTAACCAGTTTTCGCTTACTTTCCTGAAAATCGCTAAAGTTTGGATCTGTGGAATTTTCCCAAAGCAGAACAAAAATCATGACATGTATGTGAGAGGTCTTATAATACTGAATGTCTGTCATGGTTTAACCCCAGCCAGCAACTAAGCACCATGCAGCTGCTCGCTCACCCCCCCACACCCAGTGGGATGGGGGAGAAAATCGGAAAAAAAAACCCCAACAAAACTTGTGGGTTGAGATAAGAACAGTTTAATAGAACTGAAAAGAAGAAACTAATAATAATAGCAATAATAAAATGACAATAATAATAATAAAAGTATTGGAATACACAAGTGACGCACAATGCAATTGCTCACCACCTGATTAGTCCCTGAGCAGCAATCCCCCCGCCCCCACGCCCCCAATTTATATAGTATATGTGATGTCATATGGTATGGAAGATCCCTTTGGCCAGTTTGGTTCAGCTGTCCCCTCCCAACTTCTTGTGCCCCTCCAGCCTTCTTGCTGGCTCGACATGAGAAGCTGAAAAATCCTTGACTTTAGACTAAACATTACTTAGCAACAACTGAAAACATCAGTGTTATCAATATTCTTCTCATTCCGAACCCAAAACATAGCACTATACCAGCTACTAGGAAGACAATTAACTCTGTCCCTGCTGAAACCAGGACAATGTCTGAGGATAGCAAGATGGGCAAGAGGAAGTGAATTTTGGCCATGCACAAGCCTGTTTCTGACTACAAACTCAAATAAGGTCAAATAAAATTTATTTGTAGGGCAGTGAGTCAATGATTAAGAGATCAGCTGCAGGTAAAAGATCCTGTACATGCTGCAGTGGAGAGGCACAACCGTTAGTTCCCCAGGAAGCCAGACTTTGATGCCCCCCCCCAGTAGGACAGGCCAGACCTGTCCAGGGCCACACAAGGCCCACAACATCCAACCACACATGTGCTTTCTCAAACTGGAGTAGCAACTCTCTGCCTCTCCACTCTTCCTACTCTTCTCTCCTCATGCTGCCTGACCCACACCTCCCCAGGGAAGAGGACACCAGTTTAAAAAGCAGCAGTTTCCCCAGTTTCCCAGTGGCCAGGAGTCTCACAAGATGTAAGCCAGCATACAGTGTACAGGCAGGAGGTCCATAGGTGTGGCTTAAGCTGTTCCACAGCAGTTTCTATTTATAGGTGCCTAGGCTGGGGGACACATGAAGTACAAAAAAAAAAAGGAGCAGGGGGGAAGTCTCCATGCATGTGCATACTGTGAAGTTGGTAGCCAGATATAATTTGGTGAGGGCTAGAGATGGCCTACAGGACTGCCAGAAGGTCAGGACTCCAGGTAGTGGCACGTATTGTTTGCATCTGGAGCTACTAGAAATTAATTCATGGCCTGGAAGAACGTCCTTGGATAATCTTGAACAGTTTGCAGCTGCCACTTGTTCTCTCCCTCTCCCACCCCACCACACACTCCTACCACATGCAAACAAGGCAGCTGGATGCAGGAATCATCATCAGAGAGTGCTCGCAACTGATGAGGGAAAGGAGATCAGGCAATCCATGCAGGCTTTTGCAGTATCATTCAGGATTCACTCTCTCCTGCCACCCCCGTGCCATGTAGCTTTTTGTGCTAATTAAAGACTAAATGTGTTGACAAGTCTTAGCAAAGTCTGACTGTGATTGCTGTAAATCCAGAGCACCCACGGGGCTGGAGGTCCTGCAGAGCAGATGGCGATGCCAGGGGTGGTGATGAAAAAGCAGCACTGGAGCTCTTTCACTCCTTCTGGGAGAGAGGCTATGCCAAGAAAATGCAATTGAGGGACAAAGGGAAAAGCCAGCATTAAAATCCCTGTCTACCTGGGAAGCTTAGAACCAAATGGGCTTGGTGTAGGGCCCAAATGTATCAGGCTGGCAACCATCTAGTTCTGTGCTAGAAGCACTCATTCAAAACACTGGGCTGCCTTTTTTTTACTTGCAGCAAGTTAAAAAAAATTAACTATATGCAGCAGAGTGAAAAAAATGCCAACACTGGCTTTAAAAGGCTGTAGGACATGGCATAGAGGGATTTTCCCCTCAGCTGACATGTGCTAGGAGCACTATGTAACCTTGTTTTGTAAGAAGCACACTGATCTCCTGGCACTGAAAAAAAAAATGATGCTCAACTGCAAAAATGTATTATACAGGAATGGGTCTTGCCAAAGTAAGCAAAGTCCAAACATCCTACACTTCCCAAATTATCTTTCTTTCCTGCTTAATGCACTATAAATGAAATTCAGTTGGACTTTGACATTATTGTGGACTGGATTCAATCCCATTTATATTGTACATAGATAGGAACTGATGATAAAATGATATTGTTTGAACAAATAGCTCACTTCCTTTGCAATAATTCTTACAATTGTTAACATATTAATAATTATAATCATGCATTGCATTTATAATAGCGCCTTTCTTCACCAAGAATCCTAATGCTCTTATGAAATAAAGTGATTGTACTGTGTGTATGCTGTCTAAAATGAAAATATATCCAACATCACAGCTCTGGCTGTAAATCAGGCTTTAAAACATAAGGAGATTAACTTTCCTACCAAGCCATTGCATTTTCAGTGCCGTTTTTATTGTTAAATAGGCCTCTGCTCCACAGAGCTTATAAGATGCTTTCCACAAAATAACCATATAAGACATCTGCAGTTTTAGGCAATCTTCCTAGGGGAACTCTTCATTTCTTTTCAGTGCTGCAGCCACTCCAGTTAAGCTTGATTTCCCTTGATTTTAAAAAAAACTAGACAAAAATCAGTGGCAGAAAAAAGACTCCTTAATGAACAATATTAGTATTTCAATGGTTCCATTCAGCCATTACTGTTGACACTCTGGGTGTGCAGAAAACATGAGGTAAGCTGTCATTGCCCAGTCTTGAGTGAAGCAGGAAGGTGCATGCTGGTTTTACTCAAGAAAGGTATGTGAGGTCAACCCTGTGAAAAACACTCTTAAAAGTAGCTCATGAAGCTTAATGTCATTAGATTATACATCCTGGCAATTTAGGCTAGGTATCTCAATTAAAAATAAACAAAAAATCCCTACATTTTTATGTAGCTGAACTAACAAAAGTCCTCTTAATTCTTGATTCAGTAAAGACAGACAGGCTTGCAAGACTCGTATAGTTTTGTTTAGGTTGATAGGGACGGTTGAATCAGAAATTAAAACGTGAAGTGTTCAAGGGAGCTGGGTATTTCTTTAAATCCAAAAGTAAAAACTTCCCAATACAAACTAAATATGAATGATTCCTCCTTCTTACTGCTCATGGCTTAAGCATGGATGCTTTGGAGGAATTTGTTAGGAACTGGACAGTGAAATGCTTTCCACCATGTATGACACATGGCCATTGTAAATGGAGTGTGTCCCATCACTGCGTTTACTGCCTCAACATCTCTGATAAGAGCACAGAGTCTGCGCTGCTCTCTGAGAATGCTGAGAAATGATAAATTTCTTTTTCTCTCTTAGGATCTGTGAGTGTATTATTAATATCATTACCCAATGTTGATAGTAGAAGTAGTCAATATTGGCACTGCTCACAAGCCCAGTGTCAAGATTTAATCAATCTTTATTCTTCTTGATGTAGATTTTTATTTGTGATCTTAGAGTTAGTATGCTAATTGTACCTATTGGCCCTTTTAATCATAAATAAAGATAAGAAAATAGGGAAAAAAGAAAGAATGGCAATCACTTGTGATGCAAAAAATGTCAGAGGAAGAAGTCAAATGGCATTTCTGAAAAACAAAGTCTGGAAACAATTTTTCCAGTAAAAACAAAACAAAACAACCCCCAAACCTCTTATTGGCCAAGCATGGAAAATGCCTATTCCTTAGATAAATGTTTGAATGGTTAAAAGAATGAGGGAAAGATGGTGTTTGCAAAAATGTTTTGTGCATAGGTGGTATAACAAGCGCTCTTTACCAGACGGATGTAATAACGGTGCAAGATGTAGGAATGCCCTGCCCTGTAAGTCAACAGACTGACAACATGGCTATTATTTGCCAGTTTAGAACAAGAAGAAGCAAATGCTTTGGCTACAGGAGCTGAAACTACAGGGCTACCATGGGTAAGCAAAATGGAAGTATGCATGGTGGAATATATCCACGATGCCAGGTTGTTAATACTTCTACTTCTATGAAAAATACTATAAATACTGTTATTGCCCACGAATAAGGAAGAATTGTAGATGTTGTCCAAGATTCGAAATTATTCACAGAAGGCATATGGAGACTTAACGGCAGCAAATACATGTCTTTTGTCTCAACTGTTATCATCTCTTGTGGGTTATGGAAAAGGTGGTGGGTTCGTGCTTGATGCTCTATAGGGCAAATAACACAGCCCTTGTCTTCCAACCCTTCCTGCCTCCTCTGAGCATCTCGTGCAAGGACTTTCATTCCCTGTGTGACCCTGTTACCTCAGTACTTTGTAGATGAAACTAATTCAGAAAAAAAAGCTTTCTGAAGCTGGCAAGTGTCTTATTCTGAATTGGCTTTGTGCACAGACCAGTCTTAATTCCCAGATAAGAGCAATCACCCTGAAAGCCAATCAATGACAAGCAGCACATTTTAAATTCATACATACACCCTTAATCTAAATTTACTTCTATAAGGAGATAAGCTTTCAGTAAGTTCACTAATCAACCAGTAAAAATGGAGAAAGCAGAACGGGAGGTGTGGTTTCACTACTTAGTTTATTTTCCAAGATTTACATTTAAAGTCAAAAGTAAAACGAGAGAAGTGCTCCCATATTAGTTTCCATCAGAAATGTTTCTTTTTTAACAAACCAGCATTTGCTGATAAATTCAGTCGAAGAAATAAACTGAGAAACAAGACATAAAATAGTTGCAAAATTATAAACAACGATTGAAAAGGAGGGGGTTAATATAAAGGAAAGAAAAAAAAAGTGAGGAACCTCACTAGGCAGCAGCTTTTCCAAAGCCAGTGGTGTCACTGGGAGTGGTTTTATTGTATACTTAAGCCATTCAGGACACTGGGTGATGTGCAATACATCTGACAAGCTTAGAGACAAACCTTCCAGCAACTATCCTAACATTTGCCTCTGCAGAGAGTCACCCTTGGTGGCTCATCAAAAGACACCGAATTCTTCTAAAAAACAATAAGGAATCTTTAGTAACGTTACTAGGAAAAAGCATGAACACAGCTAGTTTTAGCCCATTTCTTAGGAAGTTTGTTGCACAGGAGCATTTCCAGATTGTGAACCTGAGGTACAATTTAAAAGGGAGGAGATGGGTCCATCGTCTTTGCAACTGAGTTGTTTCTTTAAGTCTGGGTCATTTTTACAGGACAACAGCAGTCCCTGTCTAGCAGACCTGGGTTTGTCTCATTACTGCTTTATTAGCATCTCCAATTAACGCATTAAAAGCCTTTTGCATCAATACCTTTTTGCAGTGTTGACCCTTGTCATCTTGCACTGTATGTGTTTTGAGCAACAGGTCACAGGACTTCTCCCGATGCCATGCAGATCATCTGCTGCTCCCACTTACACTGACATTGCAAATCTACTAAACTCATAAATTTGTTCACCTTTGACTTGGAGCTCACTGATACATGTAAAAATGACTCAGGGCTGGACATGGATAGGAAGAATTAAGTCCATAGTGCCTTAAGAGCCATTCAAAAGTGCTTGCTCAGTTACAGAACATAAAAGTTTTGTCTGGTAGCACTCTGTCCTGTTTTCAGAAATGCAGTTACTTTAAATTGTAGCTGCTTCCTTGTAATTAACTAAGCACAAAAGCTGAACCCATGGAAATTGTACAGTAAACACTACGGCTTACTGGTATACGGGAAAGAACAATGAGGGCACAGACTCCCATGCTAAAAACTAAGAGCAACACAATATACTGTATTTTGCTGGCATTTGATTTAGGGAGAAATAGTAGCTTTTGCCAACACAGAAACAAATTTTTTCGTGCCATTATGTTTGGGCCCCTTTTCACCTCTCCTGTGTATAGTGTTTGCTGAGGTCTGCCTGGCTAGTTAAGCAGGAGGTTAGCTGTGCTGCAGCATACATGCGGAAAGCAATTAAATGATTTATTACTTCTGTTGAACACGGGTTTTGAAAAGCAAACATTGTCCGGTGCAAGAACAGCACTAGTGACACACAGCAGTTTGCTTCACTAATGTTTTCCTTTGGGACTTCCCAAAGCATGGCAGAATACCACTGGAGTAACCCTCAGTCCCACAGGATATGCCATCCTGAAAATAAAAAATGGCTGAGCTAGGATGAACAAGATGCAGTCACATTTTCAGCTGTATGAACACCCAAAAGAGTCTTGAATTTCTGACAGTGAATTTCAAACAACACATGAATCATGAAACAGAGATAGTCTTACAAACCTCCACATCTGCCTGTTAGGCACAGCAAAAAAAAAGCCTGTTCACTTGTTTTAACTTCAGGCTTTGAGATTAGCACATTCATGGCAAAGAAAGGGTCACAGATAAGATAAGGTGACATTTGGTGACATTACTGCAATTATAATAGCAATTATAAAGCTAGTGCTAAAAACCCAATGTGGGAGCAGGGTAAGGAATGCTAACTCAGGACGTAAGCTACATTAAATGCTCAGCCTAGAAAAGGTCCTGGACATGCCATTGCAGCCATGATTTACGTCAAATCATGTACTGAAAGCAAGAGGACTTGGCTCTCTGGACAGAAACACGCCAACAGTCAGGAACATGTTGTTCAAACAGGCAATATGGACTTTAATGTGCACTAAAAGCATCAACATGGCCCTCCTGACTTCTGCCACTAAAACTTATGTCCCTGGTCTACCCATGAAATTTATTAAGAACCTCAAAGTAGAAGAGAGTTCTCAGGTCAACAGACTCCCTTCTTGTATGTGGAAGGAATCATATCAGGTAATCTATCCTAAACATATTGATCTCTACCTTAAACCCAATAGGTCTTTTGCCTTTGCCATTCCCTAAGAAAAATTGTTACAGGGCCTTTCATGTTTGTTGGCTTACAAGTGAGGTCTCATTTCAGATTAAGGAAGAAAAAGCAAATACCTCTGTAAACCCTGTTGATTATTCCACCCTTCTTGTATTGACTTTCTGGGTGCAGATGGTGTGTGCACCAAAATACGCAAATTGGATCTTTATCCTTCACCTTAAAAAGCTGTCAGCATCAGCTCTTTTTGCTTCTCAACAAACACTTGTATTTACAGACAGAAGGGCTATGGTTGTAAGTAGGAATTAGGAGAACTATAATACAGGATACATGGAATAACAGGACTGGTATACAATCAAATGGATGTAGTACTAATAGATCTAATGCTTTACTGTAAATGAAAAAATAACTCCATATCATTTCTTTATTGTCTCACTGAAGTTCTGTTGACTTCAATGAATTTTGTTCTGGCTTATATTGGCCTAAGCAAAAGCAGTAACACCTGCAATAGCAACATAGGATTGTTTCAAATGGACTTAAAGGGTAATGCAATCAGCAGTACTTAATATTTTCTCTATACATGCATATGTTATGCTAAAACTGATGTAAAGTCATCCATAATAAGATGTTCCATAACTGATGATATAAATGTATTGAGAGAATGCCATTAGTAATATGATTGCACTAGACCCTATTGCAAGCAGAAGAAAAAAAAAGGCTGTCAAAATACATATTAGGAAATCATAAATTATATCTACAAAATGAAAGCCATTTAAGAATAGTTAAGTATAGCCATAAGGATTATCAATAAAATTCTCATCATGCTAAATATTCTGACATTTATTGAAATGGAAGGCCATCAAGTAATTTATCTCTAGAATTGGTTTAAAAATAATTTTTCTCCATGTTTCCCTTAAATCCAAAAATAATTTCCAGTAAATCAAGAAAATGTTACCTAGGATTGACATATGGTCAAACTGTGGCTTTTTTTTCTTAAAATTTCGCCTTTGTGGTTGTACTTTAGTCTAATCCTCTATCAAAACAGGAGAGAGCACCTCAGTACTATTAGGTGTGACATAGACTTTTGGCTTTAATTTGTTCTGTTAATAGCTTCATTGTATTAATTGTGCTCTCTACATATTATAAAGGAAAGATCAAGGCCTGCCAGCGTGAATGAACTGGTGCTTTATAAAGTTTCATCTCTGGAATGCCTACAATACCCCTGGTATAATTTAAAAGCCAGAGCACAAATAATATTATGAATATAGCAGTATAGTAATCTAATCTAAGTCAAGCAGTTTTAAAAAAATTCACTTCTGGATTTTTTTCACCTTGGCAATTTATCATATTTAAAAATACTGCAAAAGGTTCAGACCAATATTATTTTCTGACACAGTATTGCAACTCTTTGCTCAAAGAAAACCAGGATTTATGTAAAATAAATAAAATGCCATGCTGACTGTTTGTAGTGAGCTTAGGAGTAACAATGTCGCTGAAGGGAAAAGACAGATTTTCAACAGGTTTCTGTTCCAGTGATGCAATTATGCAGGGCATTTTTAACTGCAGAAATTACTAGAACTTGTGGTTACTTTGTTAGTATTTTTGTGGGACAAAAGCCTGGGGTGTGACTCTGCAAAAAGGCTGACACCATCTGCTAGTTAAACTAGAAAGCCAGCCAGTGTGCCCCGGCAGGTTAGAGACTGAGGCCCAGAGAACAAGGAAGGAGGGATCTTTGGTGGTGGTGGTAGGTACTGGAGTGGTTTCCTCTAATGGGGAAGCCTAAGAGGGATGCAGAGCACTGCCATGCTTTTCACTCTTCTTTGTGTTCATTAAAAATAAAAGCCCCCCCAGTAACCATTACTGATTTTGGGTTTGGTGAAAATAACTGCTGTTTGTTGCATGTTCTGTTAAAGAGTGTGTCTCTGTAGAGAGGAAGAGCACTTAGAATAATAGATTTCTAGAGTGGGTTGGATTGGAAGGGGCCTTCAAAGATCATCTAGTCCAACCCCCCTGCAGGGGCATCTTTTACTACATCAGGTTGCTCAAAGCCCCATCCAACCTGACTTTGAACACTGCCAATGATGGGGCATCCACAACTTCTCTGGAAAACCTGTTCCAGTGTCCCACCACCATTATCATAAAAAAATTCTTCCTTATATCCGATTTAAACCTACCCTCTTTCACTTTAAAACTGTTGTCCCTTGTTATGTCAGTACAGGCCCTGGTAAAAAGTCTTTCTATATTTTTCTTATAAGCCCCCTTTATATATTGAAAGGTTGCTGTAAGGTCTTCCCAGAGCCTTCTCTTCTCCAGACTGAACAACCCCAAATCTCAGCCTCTCTTCATAGGAGAGATGTTCCAGACCTCCGATCATTTTTGTGGCCCTCCTCTGGACCTAACAGGTCTATGACTTTGTTGTGCTGGGGGTCCCAGAGCTGAAGGCAGTACTGCAGGTGGGGACTCACAAGAGCAGAGTTGAGGTGGACAATCACCTCCTTTGACCTATTGGTCACACTTCTCTTGATGCAGCCCAGGATACAATTGGGTTTCTGGTCTGCGAGCGCACATTGCTGGCTCGTATTCAGTTTTTCATCCACCAGTACACCCAAGTCCTTCTCTGCGGGGCTGCTCTCAATTAATTCATCACTCGGTCTTCATTGATACTGGGGATTGCCCAATACATGTTGCAGCCTGAAGAAGACCCTCTCAAGAAAGGGGAGATGGCTCCTTTCCTCAGAGTAACTGCATAGGCATAGCTGGGAGAAGATTTGGGAGGGCAAATGGATCTAGACAGGGTGTGAAAGATATGGGATAAGCCTGCAACAGGAGTGCAGACAGGGAGAGAAGGAGCAGGGGCTTTCTGCAGCTGAGAGCAGACCCAAAGCCCCACTTGAGAGGTGAGGGAGAGGAGGCTTCCCAGGGACCCTGAAGAGACCTGGCAGCTCCAGTGGTGCTGGCAGGGGCTGGACTGGGAGACAGGACTCACTGTTCATGAACACAGCTGACAGGGGACCAATTTAATAAAATGTTTTAAAATCAGGTTTTCCCAACAGCTCTGCAGTACCTCTGCTGAGAGTCATCCTGTTTCAGATTATTATTTTGTACTCTAGTAAAATCCAGCTGTAGGCATTGGAAGTATCTGGTATTTTTTTGGCATGGGAGACTGCTTTTTATTTTAAAAACATTCCACTTCAGTGAACTGGCTGGCTAGGGATCCTATCACACCATTTCTGTCACATCATAACACCGTTTTCAATGTCAGCTTGTATCAAATGACAAGTTGGGGTTTTCACAGAGAGCAAGGGCTTTTCTCACTTTCAGATTCTGCTGGTGTAAGCATATATTTCACTCTAAAGGACAGTACTGACCCATCTCATGTTTCCAGCTGTAGTGCAGACTGAACACGTAACTAATATGTATTTCCTTCAAAGAAAGCTGTGCAGATGAAGCAGGACCTGCTAGTCCAGTCAGAATCCATTAGCAACAAAGATTATATATTTCAATGTTTGCTCCGTTGTTTTGACTACGGGAACAAGGAGAAACAGTTCTTAATTGCTAATAATCCTTGCATGCATTATTAACAGACTATTTTGTTCCAATTGTTGGAGCCTGCAGTGTTTTACAAGCTCCATGTACAAAGTATTGCTGATGATAATGAAAAACCTTGTTATTTATTGTTTTGTTAGGACAATCTTCCTCAGGTTAGGCAGCCCACCTTATGAGGAAAATAAAAACTAAAAATGCAGTTCAGTTTTAAAGCTGTAATAAAAACCTGTGATTAAAAAAAAATTTGATTCCTGAATTATCCCAGATTTATAAACCAGAAACTAGAAGAGAATCAGGCCCAAAACTATTAGAAACTGAAGAATTTGAAGTGATTCAGTACCAGTGAAATGTAACTATATTATGGAATCCCTCAGTATCTACGAGCAAGGGTGATATTACAGAGTGATATAGAACTGTACACCAAATAATGACTCATTTCTTTAGGATTTTTATAGAACAGACAATTTTGTCATCAGAAGTGCCATGCTATCCCAAAACAAATATCCGTCAGGTAGACCTAAGACACAGCGGTAACACTGATGTCCAGGATGCAAAGAAACTCCTTTCACTGAGCCTTACTCTGCAGTGAAAAATCAACAACAAAAGCAAGCAGCTTAATTCATTAGTTATTAATAAAAACGTGTCAGACAAGTCAAGCACATTCTCAAGCAGTTCTCTGAAAGCAAAATATAAGACTGCTGGGAAAACTTTGTTTGTTTTTTTAACTTGGGGGGGGGTGGGGTTCAGACCTTTTTCAAGTCATTGACCTTGAGGGAAAATGTGAATTAGTAGGCATAGCTTCTGTTTCTGCCAGAAATCTTTGCATGATCAGTAAGTGAATACCTAATTATCCAATTATGAAAGTGTGGATGCAGAGTGAGAATGTGCCTGGAACTGCTTTTCCTTTTACAAAGGCTGTAAGGGTCTTCATTATAATTTAGTCCAAGCAGTACAACATAGGATACAGAAATGTCAGCCAATCAACTACTTGCTGCTAGAAAGGCATGGGTGTCTTTAGGAAGATGTTCAGTCCAATTTCTTTCGTGATGGACAAAAACAAGCACCCACACTGGTGCCACAGGAGCTATTCTGGTTCTCAGTAAACAGCCTCCAGACAGGCACATCACCATATAGAGCAAGCACTGCAGGCGATAAAAATTCTTTGAGAGATTTCCCAAACTAGTTATTTAGGAAGGGTGAGATGAATTGTAGCAGTTCCTGAAAATTTTCCTGGGGTAACAGTAAAGATGGATTTATAGCATACATTGCATACCCAGGAAACCTTTTCCATGCCTGAAATGACTGTATCTGAAAAAGACAGAGAAGATCATCAACAGCAAACAGAAAGTGTAAGCGGGCAAGCTAGACGTAAGTTGGGGTGCTTGGGGTTGTAAAGATATCTGCTGTGGTCCTTGAGAGAGCTAGTCCTGGGGGAAAAGCTAGTTTCAGGCCATAAAGTAGCAGCTGGTATGGCTACATTGCACTTTGGTAGCCTTTTGTTTAAAGAACAATGCTCACTGAGGGTGAGATTAAACTCTGGTTTTAAGCCAGGTTTTTATGGCATTACAGGAAATGGATCAGTCAATATAGAAAAATGTCTGGATATGTAAAGAAGTGAAGGCAAGATGCTGTAAAGGAGTGGCAATGAACTTGGCTCACGACTATCTTTGAATAGCAATATAGGGAGAGGTGGTGACACAGAAAACAACATTTCAGAGCTGGAACACAAAAGGGTTTATGCTCTTCTTCATTAGCCTTCAGAAATTCAAGCTGAATCTGACTTACGTATAAAACACATAGGACTGGCAGCAAACTCCCTGTATGCTAAGTTAGCCCAATTTTAAGCTCCCTTTGATTTGCTGGAGTCATGCTAAGGGACATTGGTGTACTTCAAAATACGACTCACCCTGTGTCAGGGTTGAGAATGAGATCAATTACTAAGGACTACATTTAAAAAACCAAAAGGGAGTAAAGGGAAAATTCACAAGACCACTACAAATGTTAAAAGCAAGTGAGATGAAGCCCTTGCCAAAGAACCTATCAAAAATAATGAAACTGTTCTCAGCATCATTCTTATTAGAAATCAGGGCAAAAGAGTATTTCACTGAATGTCCTGAGGATGGTTGAGATGTTCAAGGCAGGACATAGGGTTGACAGAATTTGTGGTAAATATCTGGCACTTCCCATTACAAATATATAAAACTGGCATTTGGGATCAACTTCTTACGTTGCTTTATAGGATTTAGACGAGATAGGGCTGTACTTGCCTTAGACTGCCTATGAAGTCAAAAGAGGGAGATGTGGTGGCATTTCCAGAAGACAGCTGAGCTCTCAGGAAAGATGCATAGCAATTTTCAGTAACTACACAGAAAGATTTCAGTGCCTCAAGTCCTAATTTATACATATGTTCTTTTAGGTAGATGGGATGAACCAGAGCCTACCCACTCAGTTCTCCTTGATTTCTTCACTTATATCAATGGGACATGTCACTGGACTGGATCCTCGGGAGGATCAGTAGTTAAATATTTCTTTCCAACAAGGAGGATATTTTAAAAACAGGCTTTCACAGGAAGCAAGCTTGAGTTAAACAGGGATATCTATAAACAGAGGCATCAACCTACAGTTACAGGAATCCACTGGACAGATCCCATTTGAATTAAAAAAATCATTAAATTAAAGTATCAATTAAACTGCCTTAGAGACTACTGATGAAAACTGGGTCTTCACACCTAGAGAAAAGTAAAGTGCCTAAGAAATTACAACCTCTTTGTAGCTTCATGATCAAACCCTGGCCTACTTTTGACACAAAGCCAATTGTGTGGGCACACCACTGATGGGGTTGCTTTCCTGAGAGAGGGATTGTGGCTGTCAAAGAATTAAATGGATGTGAGAATGACCTTGTACAAGGTAAACTGAGACTCCATTGTTGCCCCAAAGATACTGAATAATCAGATCCTTTGAAGTGTAAAAACCAGAAAGATTTTCACAACTGATACCTTTGTCTCAGTGTCTTTGGAAACTTGTCACAGTTCTTTCTCCTAAAGGATGTTTGGGTATAGCTGCTTCAGGTTTGCAAATAGCACGTTGTATACTACTGCAAAAAAGCTTTATGAACTTAAATGTTACAATCACACAAAAGAAACTAAGGCCTACCTTTATCCTTATCTTAGATCAGAAAGAAAATATAAACAAGGCCAAGAACATGTATTTGAGCACATGAATCTGTAGAAGACTGAGGCACAGCTCTCAGACAACCCAATGCTTGGTCTCCCTCTCACCTGAAAGATGATCTCTCGAATTTGCCAGCTTATTTTCTTTTCTGGTTCATTACTAATCAGGTAACTTTCCTGAGTGATATTTAGACAAATTTTTTCATGTTTACATTGCAACTTTCTAATTGTTAAGCCGGTACACTGAAATAAAATAGGTGCAGCATTCTTTTAAACAATCCTTTCTGTATTAGAGGGCATTTACAGTTCACAGTCTTTGTTTTCAGCTCGAGATTCTAGATACCAGAATAGATGAGTATCAATACAGCACACCGTAGATAACATTAGAGGTCCAATTCCACAGCCAAGGGATCAGCTCAGTGGAAAAGTTTGTAAAAGAACAGCACCTCTCCCCAAACAAAAATCCAGAGCACACCTCTGATTCTCTTTTCCTCCTTGCAAACACCAATAATTGGTGACAAAAGCCAAACAAAAATTTAGCTAAACTACGTCAGAGTAGTGTTGGGAACTGATCTTTCCAAGCCACAAACCAATAGGCAAGTCAGAGTTCATCTCATAATGGCAACCTAGACTCAGAGCACACCAGTGACATGATAAAGTGTCTTAGGATTTGTTCACCTGACACAAGGCAGTATCTCTGGCAAATATTTATTTTAGCAATATGGGACACTACTTCCTGGTGTGTTGCCTCAGAAATGTTCAGTGAGTGGGAGTACCATCCTTGCATGATAAGAGAAGAATGGCTACAGGTTGAAACCAGCTAAGTCCTGGCTCAACTGGCTCAGCTGAACGCTGGTTCTCCTGGGGTTACTCTACTGAAGTGGATGCTGGTGTAAAGAATTCACGCAAAAGGAAGAAAGAGTACTTGGAGAAATGCCACTGATTTTCCTTGAATTACACCAGGGAAATGAAATGTGTGACTTGCAGAGACTAGTCACTAACTGGAAGAGATGGCCTGGGCTAGAGATGAGGGCTTTGCTGTGCACACGTGGGAAGCAGCCACATAGCAGCAGAGCAGCAGGATCATGGCCAAGTCATGACTTCAGCTGCAGTCCAGCTTGCTCTGTGCAAGCGGTAATGCTGCTGCATGCAGAGGCAGAGCTACTCAGCAAGAAGGGCCAGCTTGCAAGCGGGTCATTATATCTATTTGCTTCCAGTGTAACTCTTTCTTTCCCAAGATTGAGCAGCTTTCAGGCTGATTTTTTTTCTGTGCATTTGCGGGGATGGGGAGGGGTGGAGATGTTTGGCCCATTGACTGTCTCTCAGCTGAGGAAGCTGAAAGTTCTCATTAAAAAGGCTTTTCCTTGCTGGCTGCATCTTAGCTAAAGAGGACTCTGCACCTGCAAACAGAGGACCAGTGGGTTCACTTTAATACCAAGCCATTGGAACTGTAAATAGTATTACACAGGCCAGTTAGGTGCTGGAATGAGTGAGTAAATGAAGTGCCAGGTGTAACTGGGAATGAAGAACCATGTGAGCTTTCAAATGATCCCCTGTTCAAAAGCTCTCTGGAGATGGGAATAAGCCTTTTGTTCCAGCATTCCACTTGCCTGGAAAGCAAAATGCATTCCAAAAACGAACAGGGAAATATACCTTTAAATCAATGCCATTCTCAGTTTCTGTATAAAGTCTCATCATCACTAAAACATACAGGAGAACAGAAATCCAATTATACCTGGTAAGAGTAGATTGTGTTTTATGCCCTTCTCCCACCTGAAGCTAATGTAGAGATGGGAAAGGTGTTCTAGCTAAGCCATTCTGCTGAGAAAGATTCAATTGCAGGGTTTACATGAGTGTGTATCTGACTACTTACAGAGTCTGTTTACTCTTCTGATGACAAAAGCACTCAAGAATGATTTCTTCCCCCTCAGGGAAAGGCAAGGAGGAAAGAAAGGAATGTCCTTTTTTGCTGCTGTTCTTTGAATTGTAAAAGCATGCATGCTCTTGATTTGTATCAGTAAGAACCTTTTCTGGGCTAATGTGGAATTTATACATGAGCCTCACTGTCAAACAATTGCAAAACAGGCTTTCCAAGGGAGTTGCATTACACTGACAGTTAACCAAATTCTTTGGAGATTCCTATAATTTATAATCAAGCAAACTGGTCCACTGACTAGTGCAGAGGCTGGGAATGGGAGAGTTAGATTTAGTTCGATGATCCTTATGGGTCCCTTCCAATTTGAGATATTCTATGATTCTATAATTCATTACTTCAGCACAAACACCTGGTTTGATTTTGTTGTCCATGTTTTCCAAAGATACCTGCAGTGCTCCTATTCCCACTGTGATAGTTAGGTACACCCAGCATCTCTTTTATTGTTTATAAGGAAACAGAATAAAAATGAAGGATGAAATTTACCTCCTTTGACTTCAGCTGTCTAAGACAGCTACCCTGGCTCTCAAAATACCCAGTGTTGAGAAACTGATAACTTACCAAGGGCTCTTACACCAGTATTAGTCTGAGACAAATCAGTCCAGAAAGGGGCTGGAGAATGGGTTTAGTTAAAACAATCTGAGCTGAATCCTGCAGAGGCATAACATGAACTGCCCTATTGCATCACAGTGATGACCCAATAAGCATGGGACTCAGGTGAGAGCAGAGAAAAACATGTACCATTCAACTCCTATACCTATTCAAAGTCAAGGATTCCCACAATTTTAAGATCAGTAACACCATAATGAAACAGTACACGTAAAAGTAACCTGACATCAGCTAAACTGATTTATTATGAAAAAGAATTAAATTAAAGATTACTTGGGGCTCAAGAGCTGCAGCATTTTAAAATGAAATGCTAAAGGTTAATGCACTTCCTATCTACTTGGTCAGTTCAAAAGCATTCCCTTCAAAACAATTCCCAAAAGCCCCCACACAGCAGGCTGCAAGACACTGCACTCTAAGAAAGCCACAGTCCTCAGTTCTCTTTCAGGTCACAAAAGGCCAAATTGCTCATGTAGCAGAAGCATCTGCCTTTCTTGAATACTTTGAAGGTATTGTTGGACCACTTTGATACCTGTCACATAAGATACTGTCACCAGTGCCATTGGACATGCTAGCTGGGAGTCAATCATTTATAATGCAAATCAAAGTCCTGTAACCAGTAGTGAGATTGAACATCAGTCTCTCACCGGACACACAGCTCAGAGTCTGATGTTGGCAAATAATAAAAAGCACCAATGAGATAAGGACTCACAATAAGGTTGCAAATACTGTAATTTCACAGCGTACATGTAAGACATGTTTTTACACTCCTGATGTAGTACACAATATGCAAAAGGGAAAAAGCACCTTGCTCTCCTCCAGTGACCCAGAGTCACAGCCAAAGTCAGTTCAGGACCATTGGACAGAAGAATGCAAACGTGCCCCTGAGCTGAGTCCTGCCTCCCTGACTGAACTGCAGCTGTGGAAGTGATTGTTGTTTCCCTTCTAAGGGAAACTAAGTGATGCGTGTGGTTATGGTTTTACAATGTGCACTTTCTTCAGGCAGGAATTTTGAAAGGCATCAGCTCTCTCTACAGTGTCTTGTAATAACCTTGGTTTTTACACCACTATGGGATTAAAGACATTAGCCACCTTGCCCTGTTAGCAGCATCACTGAAACAGGAGAACAAGTCCTCTTTGAAATGCAGTTTATTCTAAAAACATTTAGAGAAAAATCTTTAGCTAGTTTCCATAACTGCATATAATACCAGAAGGAAAAAGCACAAGAGAGAAGTATGTTCATTTGAAAGTTACTCACAGCTGTTTTCTAAACTACTCACTTGCTAGGGAAGCATTAAATGGGAGCTGAAATATTTCCTTTAGTTTATGCTCATGTTCTCCTCTTTTGGCATTTTGTATCCATACATCCACATTCATCTACATGCACATATGTGAATTGAACTGTCTTATGCTCAGAGCAAACCAGTTCCACCTTCACTTCATGACTCCTTTTTTCATGGCAGCAAATGCATTTGTGTTCCATTTCACTGGCCTCAAAGGAATACCTATAGAAATGAGATTTGCACATCAGTCTGCTGCCTGTTGCCTTCTCAAACTGATCTGTATTTGCTGCTCCAAATGGAGGTACTTCTAAGGAGCAGAGGTGCAAAATTTCCTATCTAATTTTCTGCTTGTTCACAGCAGTCTTTTCTCAGGATGCCATTAGCCATGCAGGGCCAGATCCTCTGACACCAACGGGGAAAATTCCAGTAACTTCAGTGGATTTTGGATTAGGTCCATTCTGGCAAGGCAGAAAGGAACAATTCATGCAGAGATGGAAGAATAGGAAAAAACTCCACTAAACACCAGAGCTGTTCAAAAACCATATAAGGACATGTTTAAGAACAGGTAGTTAATAAATTTAGCTGATGGCTTTTCAAAGGGACCTATTTTCCTAAGATAAGGCACTCCTGTCACACTAAAGACATTTGGTCACATTGCTAATGACTGCTGTTCTGCACACCCAGTTTCCCAGCCAGGTCCTTTTAAACAGCAGGAAGAGGACAAACAGCTGCAGCCCATTGATGACAAAACCCCAGCAATACCAGACATGGGGGAGGGCAGAGAATGGTTTCCTACTTACACAGAATAGGTACTGCATGTCCCTTCACAAAAGGGCACTGGGACCGGAGCAGCTGACTTACAGTTGTTGTGGACAATATACTGTTCTTTCAAGTTGCGTTTGCATTTATGCGGCAGGTCAATACCTGTGTAGGAGAACACTTCCGTTAGACTTCTTCAGACTCAAAAGTAAATGTTTTGAAAGGTATCTGCTAGGATACCAAGGGCAGATCATCCTACTAAAACTTTTTACAGTTCAAATGCATAACCAAAAAACCAGATGAGAGTGCAAAGAGGCACTAATTCAGCAATTTCCTGCTGGTCAAGGTACTTCTATTTGTGGACTAGCTTAAATGAAGACTTATGTATAAGTTCATGTAAAGATACTGTTGAACCAAGACCTAAAGGAAACATGCAGGGTTTGGGTTTTTAAAAATTGCTATAAATGACATTTGTGACTCTATAACAACCTATTATTTCTGGGTAGATGCTACAGGAAAAAGACCCTTTTTTCCATGCAATTTCTAGATGGAAGAATACAGAGCATATTTTCTACAAATTTTCTTATCAGGAGTGTAGTTCAAACTAACAGTATTTCAGTTATTTAAAAACACAGAAATGGAGATCAAAGAATTTTAGTGTCCCCTTTGTAAGAATGAGGCAGATTTTTAGCCTCAGCTGTGAGGTACAAAACAGCTCTGCTGCTGTAAGAACAGTCTTCCAGTCTGTGGAAACTGCAGACTCTCAGTTCATGCAGAAACAGGGCTACAAGCAGGGGAGAACCTAACAGTATTGGAATAGGGAATCAGTGATTTAACACACTCACATGTCTTACAACAGCCATCTGAAGTCACATCAACTGTCCCCTGTTTTGAAAGCAAACATAACCAGAACAGTTCAGATCCACATATTGCTAAGCAGCTAGTAGCAACGAGTTTAGTCATATTCCCTCATCTCTAACCAACACAGATTTCTCATCAAACATATTTGTGTACCAATTATATATATAAAACTTCTTAAAAAAAAGAAAAAAATCCAGCAATGAAGGGAGTGAATTTTCTTAAAACTATATATCCTGTCACAAGCCAGGTAAGATGTCCTGTAACACATGCCTGATCTTATGTAGGTCCTATTGAAGCCAGCACAAAAAATTCAGCACCAGAGAATAACAGCTGCTCCTGGAATTGAACAGCCTTACCTGCGCAGAACCTACCCCACAGCTAATTCAAGTCAATGGCTGTCTTTGTCCCTGCTTTGATTTTCAGATCTGCTGTGAAGCCCCACAACACCTCTGAAGGTTACTGGAAACCACTAATTGCTGAAAGCCAGGGCATGAATGATACCCCTTGCTCATTCACATGCCAATTCTTTGCTTAGTGATGCACCACACATCAGAAGACACTGTGTTCATCAGTTCCCCCAGGGTCCCTGGTGAGTTACACTTTGCTCAATTTCATTTTGTAACACTGGCGTTTCTCAAGTGATGAAAAATCCCACTAGTGCTATTGCCCCAATACTCTTCTCTTTCAGGTTCAGTGCTTATCCCACAACAAGTAAAATGTGTGGGCTGTTTGCAAATAGTTTTGTTTTACTTCCATGGGACACTCCATTCAGGGCTGAAAAAACACATTCCCTNTTCTCATTCAAAACAGTAAAGAAAATTCCCAGACCAGCAGCAGGGCTCATTCCAGAAGTCTTTTCTTCTGACTCTAGAATACTTACTGGGACACAGTTTGATTCTTCAAATGGTAGGCAGACCTTTACTGTACTAGTCAAGGAAAACTGGCCTGCTGATTCAGTGCACGTGTACTGAGTACAGTTGTCATACGGAGCTTTATAACTCTTTCCAACCTGAATAAAAATAGGAAAAAAAACCCAACCCTATATAGTATAGCAGTAAAAATAGAATAATGCAACAGTAATATAGCCAATGAACTGGCAGAGGGACTGGCCTGATCATATTACTCTGAAAGTGCTGAAATGCCTGGAACTCACATGTTCAAATTATGTACCAGACTCACCCACTACCAGCCTATGCAAAATCCTTTTTGTGCGACCTAGGTGGAAAGAATCAAAAGCTGGTGGCAGAATGAGAATAGAGGTATGAATGGAAATGCCAGAAGGTAGGTGTGTTAATGTATATGGAATAAAATATACATAAAAGAGAAATAATCCTTTTAAAGGATTTCAACAGTTTTTTTAATAGATGGAAGAAAAGCAAGAAATGTGAAAGAGGAGGAAAGTCTTCATAATAGAGGTTAATGGATAAATGCAAAGTCTCCTCACAGAAACATAAAAATTGTATATTGGCCCAGGAGAAGCTAGCTTGCAAGATAAATTACCAAGGAATAAAAAGATGAAATAGAAAAGGTGCTGAACACAAGAGCTACCAGAGAAGCCATAGCATGTGAGACAAGAGCCACTGGTTGAGTCAGTGCCATTAACCGTTCACAGGAGTAGCAGGCTGTAATAAAACCAAAGAGCTAGCCTGAGGCTCAGTCCATGTCTGCACAAGGCTATGCTCACAAGACATGATGTGTTACCGAGTCACATTACACTACAGCAGCTATGCCACTTTTGATTTCTGCCTCAGCAAATTCAGAACTAGTGGTAGTACAGCTATATCAGCCCATGCACACTATTTAGCCCTGTATTTCTGGGGCAAGATAATGACACTGTTTCCAGATCGGAGCAGTATGATGTGAAACCAGCTCATGTATCCCTGCAAGAGCAGTATTACACAATGTCATCATCACTTCCAAATTCTTTCTCTCTGTTGCATGTCAGGAGGAGGGAGGATAACATGATTTCCATTCCTGCCAGAGATGCATAATTTTCAATGGAGTGGTGGCTGTGAGATACACACAGCAGAGAGCAGCTGTATAAAACCCTACATTTACTTTGGAAATATGGACATTTTAACATCTCCTAGAGGTCTTCCCAGCCTCAAAATGTATGACACTGGTTCAAAGAATGCTGAGGTCCTTTTGATAATTCAGCCTTGTGTGCAGAGCAAAGGAGTGCTTACCTCAATGGTTACGTTGCCAAATGGAAAATTTGCCACACATGCAACTTGCTGGCACTGCCTGCAGCACTGACCCTCCTCTTCCACATAGCGGAAACCCTGTGGGAATAAAGTTTCCATTTAGTCATGTTACCTGATGTCTTGTTCATGAAGCACCTTTAGATCAAAGCCACACTAGAGATGGCACAGGAAATGAGCCACCCTTCTGGTTTCATTTCTGTTGTCTTTAGAACCCTGTTGAAACCACTTTAAGGCTGACAATCAAAGCTGACAATTTCTTTCCCTTTTTGAATGGTGATTTCTGGGCATTTCATTTACCATGAAGACCCTGTCATTTACTATTCTTCTTCACGCTAACCAAGTCAGGCCAAATAAATTAATTCAATGTATGATTACTTGCACAATCTACCACCAGTGTTTGGTCTGATATTATCCTCAAGAATTACTGCTGTCAGACATGTGAAGACCATGCATCAGTTATTTCCTCCCCTCTGTTTAAGGTATCCATTGGTCTCTTGGTGGGTGTGGGTGTGGCTGGCGTCAGGATAAAGGATAATGGTTTTATCCATTTTTACGATTGGTGGTGTGTCTGGCCTTCTCTGGGCAAGAATGGAAAAGAAACCATTTTTTGCTTACATTCACTAATAGACTGAAAGTTTGTGTGCAGACTCTCAGCTCATGAGTACTGAGAAGTGTCTGGAAACATATAAACCACTGTGCAGTTTCTTTACAATCTTAATTTTTGAGCTGATGATGGGCAACACCAACAGAACAGCACAAACATCGTCTTTCAACAGTCAGACATTTTAACAGGTTTGCGATCATTCTCCCTCAGGGCACCTTTCCAAGGGTGATCTCTTAAATTTGCTAGAGCAAAAATAACCAGCACCCTAAAAAGGACTTTACAAAAAATCTAACAGAAGGTTATATCCTGCTATCTTTCAGTGAGGAAGCAGTTACGCTATCCCAGTTTTACAGTACCTCCCCTTAACAGCCATTGCTCATGGTTGGGGAGTCTCAGCATGCAGTGCTGACCTGTTGGCAGGTGGTTTGGCATTTCACTGGAACACACTGGATGCGGTTGGTCCGTGTCACAACGTCCTGCTCATCTGTGCACACACAGTCCTCACAAGAGCTTTTAGGCACCATCGCTCCAGGCTGGAAATATAGAGGAGAGAGGAGACAGGCCATGGTAAGATTCAGTGGGTTCTAGAATAAACATACATCCCCTGGACTATCAAAAATGAATGCTTGTGCTTGGGATTTATTTTTGGAAGAACTTCCTGAAATGAATACCTCCAGATCTATAAAACCTCACACTGTCAGTATCACAAAATGAACACAAGGCTGACACTCCCAAGTGCGTCAATTGTGTTAAATGAGTTATTATGTTATCTTATAAATTCCATGCATCAATTTTCACTCAGTTTGACCTAATAATTAATCTTACAACATCCAATGAGATTTAAAATTTGTATTAAATCACAATTCTGGCTTCTTGACTCTAAAACACAGGTAAGATCTCATTTAGTAAGCAAGCTATTGGTCTCTAGTGTTACCTATTCGGTACCACTCCCTATAGACTACTGGCAGGGAAAAATGACAGGCCATTCCAATCCTGCTTTTTATGTGAGTGTTGACAATAACAACTTCAGAAAATTCTGACTTAGGCAGCATTAACCTGTCGAAAGAAGTGTCTGCAAGAAGACCTACCTTAAATTCAACTCCTTCAGAAACACATACACCTTTTGGTACTGTAAGAAAAAATAAAATGAAAAGGATGTGCCAGGAATGATGTAAACAGTTACTGTACTCATTTCTGAATTATGAGTGGAGGAGACAAAGAGTAGAACTGAGCTTATTCACTAGCCTTAATGGCCCGCACAAAAGGGGGGGAAAAAGTAACTAGTACATGGTGCTAATTGTTATTTGGAAGCCCAAATGTAACATCTGCTCAGATGTTATGCATGAAGTGGGGGGTAATTCTATATCCTGGTATTTTTCCATACAGAAAAATCTATTTACCTCATGTTTTTTACCCATATTTGAAATTAGTTGAGCTTTTCTTTATTGTTAACCACTTTGTTGGTAACAGAGCCAATGGGAAGCTGGGTCAGGTATGTGAATATGGAAATATAATTGAGCAGCAGAACTTCTGGATGGGTTCAATTTAACCAACATTCAGTATCTGATCAATAACTTATACTCACTGAATACTAGCTACAGAGAATCTGCGCAAGTTACTCCACCTCCAGATAAAAAAGCACTAATCAAGCACCAATAAAGGCTAAGAGGGAAGGGGAGAGGCTACTGCTTATGATTTTGACTCATTTAGAAAAAACAAAATAGTCCAAGGAATAAAAAAAATGCCTTAAGGAAACATGGTACTTACTACAGGAGAAGATAGGACAACAACCGTCCTCAGATATACCAACCACTGGTTGGAAGCCTAAGTCACATGCTGTTTTGTTGATAATGCAGGTTTTTATGTCACATTCTGCAATAGACAACAGAGAAAAAGTAAGTCAAAGTATCCTGTCCAGCAGTGTTACTTGCAGACAAAGCTTGAACATCCAAGAAATTGGGTAGAAATAGATGATTCTTGAACCACACATCTTTGGAGTTTGGGACATGTTCAGGTGAAGTATCCCTAAGCTTGCTCTACTGTAAAGCTCTTCCCTGGACATATACTTCTGGCCCTTGTTCCTGCTTCTCTTCCCCCACTGGATGTCAACTTCAAAAAAACTAAACACCCTCATCTGAGAGAAGTGACAAAGAAACAAGCTGGGGTAAAGGTAAATGAGTCAGACAGTGAAAAAAATAAAGAGGCAGTGGATGAGATCCAAAGATGTAAAGATTGGGACATGCAAGGCAAATCACCCTGACAGTGCCCACTGCTCCCTCAAGATATCCAAGGAGCCCAACGGACCTCTGCCTGGCAGCATGACGGGATGAGGAACAGAAAAACATCCCACCACCACTGCCAGGATCCCCTGTCCTGCATCTTCCTATAGGTGCTGGGAACGGCCAGGGTTAGGAGCAGACTGAAGAGGAGGTGTGGTGGGCATTTGGGACTGGGAGGATGCAAATAGAGAGGTGAGGGCAAATGTATATCAAAAACCTCCACAGGAGGACTTGGGGGAGCCTGGAAGATGAGCACATCCTCCCTTACTGGACAGATCTCTGTGCAAGGATCACCCTCTCATCTCAGAAGGGACAAGAGCCAGAGGATCTTGTGAAGCACCTGGTGGTCCCAATGATCCATGTGGGGATTTTCCAATGTAAGTATAGGGCAGGTCATGGCACTAGTTTAGAATACAAGCCAGACCAGAGGAGGTCTCTTCTGATAGCAAGAGTTCCTGGCATGTAGATGGAAGAAATGAGTACTGCAGTGTGTTTATTTGAGTCTGGTACCTGTAGGGTACCAGATCTCACTTGAGGATTGCTGCTAAAGGCAAGTGATGCCTCATTAAAACATCTGAATTATCTACTCACCACAGACTGTCTCTGTGCAGCAGGGGTCATCCAGACGTGTTTTTGTTTTGCGTACAAAGCCCTCTTTAGTGCAGTTGATAGGTGGAGATTTAGCACAAGGGTGGGAGAAGCAAGAGATATTCAAGGTCACTTCATCACAAGCACAGTATTGACAGTCATACTCCCAAGCCTCTCTAGGCTGTGAAAACAATAGGGATAGTAATTCAGAGAACAAAAACTAGAAGCATTATATTAAAGAATGCCTGCTGCAAGACACTGTAGGGCTGGGTTGCCCTAAATTATTACGTAGAAAAATCAGAGTTCAAATCACAGAGGGAAGAGAAGGGAACAGTAAGAAAAAATGCTATTATCCACCACCTTCCTTTAAAGATTTATGTGTTTCCAGAAGGGAAGCCTGGTAGTTCTACCAGGAAACAGTGATTCCCACAAACTGCTATTTCTGCTTCTGTACCTCAAGTGATTAATGAAGTTCTGAAGTTAAAATCTGCCGTTTTCTTCCCCACTGTCATTGCAGTTCACTGGTATTTAAACTTAGAATTAAAAGAAGAAACTCATGCAGTCATTTTTACATGAGGTCACAGCACCCAGCTATAGTATAAAGACAGTATTTTACTTTTTCTTACCCGTTTCACTGAGCCATCTTGTGCAGTGCAACCTATAAAATGAATTACAGTTTCCTTTAATGATAACTGAACCGGGGAACACAACAGAATCAGGAGGACAGGAATAGAAGGAAGGTCTTGAAATTTAAGAAATAGCCACAAAGAGAGAGATCCAGAGTGCAAAGTCACAGGTTGTGTACCCCAAACATCTTAGAGATCCTCCTCTTTCTTGTTCTTTTGAATGTTGCACTTTCTGCATAAGAGCAGGCAGAAACTACCAATCTGAAACATTTCGAACCTAACTAGAAAGGGTCAGTACCAAGGTTTCTCCCATTTCCCCTTTAACATTCCCTTTAATCTGCACTTCTAGTCAGGCTCTTATCCCCCCTTCCCATCCCACCATTTGCATTATTTCTTACCACAGACAGAAACACAAATGCCATCATGATCATTCAGCAGGATTTTTCCATCAGGACAGTAGCATCCCTCAACAAACATTGGTGTGTTCATTTGGGAGGGGAGGGTGTCCATAACAACTTCTCTGCACAATTAGAATATAGTCAGGAATGGCTGAGAGGCAGAAATGTGCCCCAGGGCAATCAGACACTTAAATTCCAGGGGAATATGAACTTCCAGCCTTCGTCAGTAATTTTCAAGTTATGGACTTGAAAAGTGCCTTAGGAAATGACCCACCTGTTGAAGCAAGTGCTTCTTTTTGCTTCCCCACATGGCTTGTATACCTGATCCTGAGCACAGCTGGCCTCTGTGGAACATTACGACACCCAGGTTAGAAAGCCCAGACCCATGTGTACCCTTCAATGCACAAGAGACGAACTGCACGCTCTAAGGCAACCCTCCCCACAGGGCTGCACAGCCCAGGCCCCTGCCCGGCGAGGGGGTCCCTGCACCTTCAGCAAGAGGGGATGGATGGCTTTAGCAAGGTGTTTGTGACAGTACTAGTGGTGCTTACCCCTGAATCACTGGGTCCCCCTGAGGAGGACAAAGCACGCAGGGAGCAGCTGTGTGTTGCCTAGTGGCGAAATTCTAGCTAACACACACGGCTCCTCAGCTGAGCTGCTCAGGAGAGACCATGAGCCTGTTTCCCACTCGTTTTGCACCAGTTCTGGACTGGAACAACCTGTTTGATTTGTTCCTGTTTTTTCTCGGGTCCAGAGCAGCTCAGGAAAGATTGAAGCCTGATGATGTGGAGGAACCCAAACAGGCATGTAGGTGAAGAAAGAACAGACCAGTCACTTCACATCCAGCAGGTCTTTCCCAGGCTTACCGCACTGCCCGCTCGCCTGAGTCCTCCAGTCCACACAGACCCCGTGGAGCCCACACAAGGCTGCGTATGTCTGCATGCTCTGGCACTCGGTGCTGGGGTGCTGCTCTGAGCACCCACTGGCCACACATGCCTCATAGTAGGGCTGTGGCGGGACTACGCCGTGGCACTCAGTCAGGTTCCTTTGCAAAGCAAGGAGACAGACACGGCATTTCACTTCCTTGGGCTACTTCCAAGGAGGAATTCAACTCAGAACCAAACCCATCCCCACCCAGAGAAAGCCTCAAGGTAAAGATACAACTGCAGTTTGCTCTGATAGGCAATAAACCCACACAGCTTACTTAAGAATCAGCTTTACCTCCCATTCTTTACAATGCTTTGAATGGAAGCAATTTTATGTTGGACTGACACCTGCAAAGAAAAGTCTCCTGCACACCTCACAGTTATAAGTCTATATGCTGACATTTTTATGTCGGCATGTTTGACAATCCTGTTTTAAACCACAAAATTCTTTTTAAAACAGACATGCACATTTGCTTTCTATATTCATCCAGAGCTTTCAGATACTGAATTATAACTAGTTCCTGGTTGGCTTCTCCAGAACTGACAGACAGAGGGGGTGCCAAGCAGCAGACATTATTAATAGAGGACTGATTTTGATGCTGCTGAAAAATATCCACCAAACTCAGGAACATTCATGTATCAGTTCACTGCTCAGTTTTTCAGGTATGCTAGACCTTGTGTTTTCATCATGTCCTATAAACAGTTCACCCAAGTCATGTAGTGAAGCACAAAATTATCTTGTGGACTTATTTTTCTGGCACTTCTGCGAGTTGTCTTACCAGATGATTTTGCACAGATTGGAAGGCTCACAGTGCTGATGATATTCAATCTCAGCTGGTTCTGAGACACCTGGGTTACAGTATCTGTTGGTAGGATGCGGGACTTTCCAATCTAATGCCATCTCTTTGAAGGACTCGATAACCTTACCATTCCTCTTCACAGCATCGTCGGACTTAAGGTTGGTGCAGGTACCTGGTGGCAATACAAAAGCAAAGTGACAGTTGGAGCACAGTTGATGCTGATGAAGCTGTTTTTAGAGAAAACCTAGAGGGAAGTTCTTCTCCTTGTGGAAATGTAACAACATGTGGGGTCTTGGATGAGTTCACAAGAACTGTTTGTAGGAAGAGAAGGCTAGAAGAAATAGTTTGCCAGTTACTCATGAAAACCAGAGTTGACATGTTGGTTGATGCATTTCTCCTGGTGGCTAAAGCAACTGAGATGGCTGTCTAGCACAGGACTGTCCAGATTTCACACATTTGCATATTGAGTAGGTAAGGTGAAGAGGAAGGGCTTAGAAAGAGCCTATCTCCATCCACCAACAGTCTGTGAACAGAATGAAAGTGACTTAAAACTGTCTCCTGACACTGTCTTTCCACCAAACAGAGATAAATTTATTAACAATTGTGAGAAATAGAAATCAGTGGAGTTGCAAGCATTTAGAGATGTTTACAAGGGGATGAGAGAAAGAAGGAAGAAAATTTATTGCATTCATTCCTGTCAGCTGATGAGGACACTCACCACACAGTCCCATGGTATTGTTATAAAACTTTCCGAAAGGGAGTTTTATGTAAAATGCAAGTCGACTGTAGGAGACATAAATGTCTAATTCAGGTATTTCAACTATGACGTAAAGGCCAGAACTGGTTATCCTGATACCATTCTTGGAAATGTCTGGAACAACTTTCTTATCATTAAACAAAATCTAAAAAGAAGAGAAACAAAAGGTCTCTATGGACATCCTTCTGTTGCGTAAGGTATACAGTTTGTGCAACTGGAAAGTAGAGCAGCACAAATTCAGACCTCACGTGCACCAAATGAAATCTGTCAAAGGCAGTTGTTTAAGCAGTTCCCTATGGTTTCTTTTTAATATTTTGTAATCTTTATTTGAATACTCAGGAAGAAAAACACAACTTTCAATTATGTGATCATTTCCCAAGTTTTTAGAATATACAAATTTTTCTTGACACAAAGGAAAACAGAGAGAGAGAGAAAGCAATGTAATTGCATTTCCTACCCATTCCATTTTTTACAAGCTTCATCCTTTGTCATGACAGGACATTTGGCAGTACAGTAATATAACTACAGGAAAATAATATTGAGAATTCATTTTAACACAATACTTTACCAAGTTTGTTTCTTTTCCATATTCTATTGCTTGTGTCAGAATAACAACAGAGTTGGAGTGAAAAATGAGAAGGGACATTGAACAAATTGCTCCATCAGTGACACCACAGTAGTAGTTGTCTATGTGAATCCAGAAGCTGTGAGAGTCAGGATGAATTGACTTCACAAGGATGTAGGTGCAGTTTTCTTTAAAATTATAATATGTTCCATCAAAAGTCACATAATGCTCATTTCCCCATCCACTGCAAATACCTGGAAGACAGTGACAGACTTCGAGTTTGGCTTTTGAGCTTCCTGCAAGTACAAGCTGGTTTTAACTCTTTTACTCTCTTTCAGTGAGAGCTGAAATAACCAGTTTAATAAAGAAAAATTAGACTAGCAAGGACACTCTTACCTGCTATTAACAGTCTATATTTTAGATGGGGCTTCTGTTCCATCACATCCTACTGAATTAATATGAACATAATACAGATGTTGACCACATAGACTTATCTTTTTTGAGGCCCAGCTGAACATAACATAAATTTCAGGAACTCTCCTGCCGCAGTACTTACACTGACACTCAAAGACTTCACAGCAACCAGTTTCATCATAGTGTTTCGTAAACGGGAAACCATTGACACAGAGTTTCAGTTGCTGAGGAGGGCAAGTCATGCTGGATAGTTTAATATTGTTTCCTTCTCCCAGGCAAGTGGCAATCTGGCAGTTTCCAAAGTTCCAAGTTTCATTAAA
Organism: Pandion haliaetus; assembly: GCA_013401275.1. NCBI lineage: Eukaryota > Metazoa > Chordata > Aves > Accipitriformes > Pandionidae > Pandion > Pandion haliaetus. The sequence continues at coordinate 46,062 of VYZV01006522.1, read as the reverse complement.
CTATTGACAGATTGAAAAAGGAGAGAGACACATAACAAAACAATGTAACAAAATCTTTAAAATCACACACAGCAACTATGCTCCATACAGATAATTGTCTAGCATGGCATTATTTGCTATCTTCTCTTTCTCTGGAAACCAGGCAATATGAAACATATAGCAATCAACAGAGGTTTGATATCTACTTCTGTTCTACGATGTTTTTATAGGACTCAGTAGTAAGGTCCTGACCACTTCTGATGATGGGACACTGCCAGATGTGGTTTCCTGGCCTTTGTTCAGCCTAGGTAGCTCTGCCCATGTACAATCATTTATTGTACCAATGAATTCACCTGAAATGTTCACCAATGTTTCAGGTGAACAGTATAATCTTCAACTTACTCGCTCAATCATTTGGGGGCTTCTGGTATACTTCTAAATCATCTAAGTCAGCCACACCTACAGTCCTGCTGTAGTGGTGGTTACCAGCATCAAAGGAGAACACTAAACCTTGGCTGCAGGCAATGCTGTAGATGAAGAAACACATCTTCTTTCAAGTCTCTCACCTTTCTGGGAGGAATGAGGCCAAGACAATCCCTCACAGGAACTTGCCTTGTTGCACTGGGAGCCAAAGTTCGTGGACAGGCTTCAGAGTCTGGATCACAGATCTTGAGGGCCTCAGTATGACCAATTTTACACTCTGCCCAAATTAATTCAATCTGACACGATGAATTGCAAATGGAGTAAGCACAATGACCTGATATATTCACCGGCAGAGAAACGTTTTCTCCTGCAAGGCCAAAACCTGACTGTTAGCTCTTGCCTGTGCATGAAACTGGTAGATCTCAAGGCGTATGCATCACAGATTGGCCACATACTCAGCCCTGCATTTAACTAGCTGGGTCTGCCTGTACCTGATGGCTGTGTTCAGGTGTGACTGTCTGTCTGCAACTCCTTGAATTCAATGACTGAACCAGAGCTCAGTTCATCCAAATGGCAAGGCTGAGGGAGGGCCACAGGCGGCTAATCTGATATTCTGCTCTGAAGTACATTAGCGGGTATTGAAAATGAGTACAAGAGGAGAGAATACTGAATACATCACTGAGTGCATCTGGTCTTCTCAAAGACCAGAAGATAGGTGGTTCAGGAGCTACTAAGACATGAAGACGACTCTTCCCTCCTCTATTTTTGCAATATGACTGTGGATTACAAGCCCATGTTCAGCAGTTTGGGATTCAGGATTTGTGCTGGAGTCCACTGAAGTTAGCATCTGGTATAAGCTTCCTTACACCAGGGATATCCAAACCAGGACAAAGTTATAGGATATGGTAGAGTTGTAGTTCTGAAGGTGTTAGTCACAGTTCAAAGATGTAACAACTTGTGGTAATGTGTAACTGCAGCAGGCTGAATGAGCACTTGCTGAAGCGCCTTTATCTAACAGTACATCTTCCCACATCAATGATGCAGAAAAAAAAAATTTGCTTCATTTCTCACCCATTTGTATCAATTGTCCATTGTCATTGCAGAAGCAGGGAGTGGCTACCATTGACGATGGAGGTGCAGATGTTACTGGTTGCATATGAGGTTCTGCAGGAAATTAAATCAAATCAAATCCTCTGCTACTCTACTTTCAAGCCCTATGATATCTCTTATATTCTCTAAATCACAAAAAGAGGGAAAAAAAATAATTTCTATACACCCACCACATTCTGTACATGTAGACACTAAAATCATCCTCTCTGTATTTATATACACTCTATTACACTGTATGCTATTAGAGTAATACACATACACTCCCCCTTGTAGTTAGTTTTCTTCTGTACAGAATACAATAAACCACCCTTCTACTGTCACTTATTCATTCCAATTCAAGGTTTCTTTGAACTTTCTTACCCTGCAGGACTTCACCTGACGTTGGAGAAGTGATTTCCAGTGGCAGACCATTTTGCCTTTTAGTGCCTTGTTGAGAAGAATCTGTTGGTTTAAAAACAGATAGATCATTTAGACATTTTACTATGCCACTTACACTATGCTTTCAATAGTCCTTCCTTTCCTAGCTATTACTCCATCATATTTCTTATTCCACATGTTAACATGTTTAGTAAATACCAAACACACAGGCTCACCATCAAGCCTTTACTTTAGCTCTTCCACTCACTTGAGTAGAGGAGCTAACTTTTAATTTTCCTTGTCCCCTTTTTATAATTTGCTACCAGCATAACATACATATTTTTAGCCACTTATTTTTCTTTGCTATAATCATGTGGCAAAATTCCACCTTTTCTTTATTTCTTTTTACTTCCTATTCTCCGTTCATTCACATCCCCTTCACCCTGCAACTTCTCTTTTTGGAAAGGAGTAAACCGCTAGGCAGCTTTATTTTCTTGCTCCAGTGACCCATTTGAGACTGACTTATTCCAATGCAAAAAACAGCACAATAAGAACCATAGTGTGATATAGGTGATAAGAAGGAGAAAAACTACATTTAGAAGCTCTGACTCCTCATTCCTGAACTTTCAGGTGCCTTAAATTCTGTGCTTATCCTAGACATGCAGTAGGAATCTTTTTCCAAGATGGAGGAATCATTACCATTACAGACTTTCATAAAATCACCACTAAACCGCTTATAAACCTAGTACCTTGTGCTAGTGTGGATGGTGTTCTGCAAGGGATGAGTGTTTTAATGAACTCTCCATTAGGGCCACAGACAACATCACCGCACTCGGTCCCATATACTTGGCTGTACACAGTTTCATTTAAGGTGTAGGTCTTTCCATTGTAGCAGCAAAGACAATCTGAGGCACCAAAAGAGCAAATGTCATAGTAACAGGTGACACTTGTAATATAAATACAAATGAAAAGAAAAACCAAACTCTGGATTTACCCATCTGTAGCTCATATCAAACATGAATTACCTGGCTGAAAAACTTCCTCAGTTTCTACTTGAAAAGTTACACTGGGAGTCTACCACATTTATTTAAAGTGTTGGATTTTTGTTGTTGCTGGTATTTCCTGGAGTCAGCTTGCATAGAGGAATTACTGGCTGGTGAAAGCTTCAGAACTGGCACTGTCCTCACCCGGCATGGAGCACAGGTGCATTCCGTCTTGGCAGGGAACGTGACTGGGATTACTGCCTTGCTGAGTGATAAAACACTGGCTCAGAAGGTGTTGCACAGCCATTTCCACCCACTAATGAGGAACATGTAGTGATAAACAATTTCATTTAAATATGTGAGAAACTCTCCAGGTTTTGGAGAATGTAGACTCAGGAACCCAAGGGAATATACCTATTACTGTAACAAAATCAGCAAAACTGAAGATGTGTTGTCTACTGGGTCACCCTGCATTTTGGGATGTGTTTTCTCCCAGATATGGGAATGAACTGATACCATACCTTAAGCAAGTGTGTCCTTTAGGCACAAAAACATGTTGCTCATAAGCTGGCTGTCTAGGTTTATTATGAAATTAGTGGACAGGAAATAGCACCTCTACAAGATTATCTCTGTTCTGAAAGTGCTCGTTAAAACAGGTACTATGAAAGGCCTGCTTCAGACTACTTTCTGCTGTCTTCACTGACTACCAAGGAAGTATAAATGTGGAGAAGTGGTATTTATCTGGGTGAGATGAATCCCATATTTCACACCTCTCTCCTTCCTCCCTATGATTATCCTTTAGACAGTGTTTCAGGTCAAAGGCTGCATTTTGCTTATCGAAGTATCTCTATACTGCTGTGCATCCACCCATTGAACTAGTTAGCTGGAGTCCTATTACCAATACCCCTGCAGTAACATGTGATGTTAATAATAAAGAAAAATAAAGTCCTACCATCACTCAATGAATGGTGAGGGTGGTGAAAAGTTACCTTTGGAGTCTTCAGCACATAGTTTCTCTTCAGGATCACTGAAGATAAAAAGAAAAGGAGAAGACTTGTTTGAATGACTTGAATCGGTATGTGGAATAATAATGTCTGCAATGGCATCTCCTTTTACATAAAAGCCTGCTCCTGGAGGATTTAATGATAATTGCCACTGTGTATGAACATAAACAAAACATTGCCTAGCTTGTCCTTTCCAGTCCTATTCTACCCATCTCACCATCAACTGACCCACCATGAAGTGCAGTTGGCAAAGGAGACGCACTCCCTGCTCTTCTCATCAAAATATGGCTTGTCAGGACTACACTCTGGGTAACAGCCTGGAAAGTTAAAGTAGACAAAGCATTCTTAGTCTGCTTCACATAGATGCAGGGAAAACATATAAATACCTCTATCAGAGGCAGATTTGATCCCAAAATGAATGTCATCCCAGTATGAATGTTCTTTATACTACCAATTATTTTTCCACGTCCTCTTTTTCCCTCTCTCCCCAAAGTTTTCATTAACCCTGTTTGTCAACAGCTGATTATTCTTTGCAAATTTAGACTGAGTAACCTTTTATCTCTCCCCAGATTCAAAGGCAACAGGCAAATTATGCCATGAATGGCACCACCACATGGGGAATTAGCCCAAGTGAGGCACGGTCAATGAGTTTCTGGGGCAAATGGGATAGCCTTTCAGCAACCTTGATGCTTAAGACATTTAAAATGAGACTAACACATTCAACTCCCATAAACTGCATTGAAGTCAAGCAAGAATTACCTTCTAAACTGTACAGCAAGTTCCCACATTTCCCTTGTGGGTTCCTGCAGGTCTTTAGACAAGGGGATCCACAGGGTTTATAGAACCACTCATGTTTGTCAGGTGGATTGTAATAATCACAGAACACAGCTGGAACAGAAGCATAAAAAAACCTCCAAGTCTCAGACACCTGACAGGGTTTATTTTCTAAATCTTGCAAGCAAGAACTTGTTAAGTCATGCATGCACAGCGATGTCAGAATTCTGCTCTTCTCTATCTCCCATGTGCCTGAGCACATGGAGCACTGCTTTTCTGTGTGCATTTTCAGTGCAATACTTACGGCAAATGGCAGGTGTTCTCCAGTCAATACAGACACCAGCTCTGCTACAGCTTCTTGAATAAGCAGCAACTGAGGTACAAAAGCACTCACAGTCTCCCACACTGTCACAGCCACAGAAGTCAGAAATACAAGATTCATAATATGGTATTGGGTTCACCTATCAAATACCAACAGATCTGTTACCACAGATGTACATGCTGCATTGTGTTTTAATAAGTGAAAGGGCTCTCAATTTCTGCCTTCCACTGGCAGTTTCTTTGACAGAACCAGGCTAGGTCTGTGACAGACTGGGATTGCAATGAAGGAGCTATGAGCTATTATGTGTGTAATACTGGCATTTATGCTCAAAATGTCTTTCCAGTGTAATTTCTGCAGGACTGAACTATCTTGTTTTTGGTTAGCACAACTATATAGTGTATGCACTCTCTAAGAGATAGTGATTAAGTGAGTTTAAAAGGAAACCCTATTTCCACTGACCTTCGCATCTCTTGTGTTTTAACTTGTCCCAACATGAACTAATCATGGAAATTAAGCCAAGTTTGCCCTTGAAATGGCTTATTAAACTGCATTGAAGCTTTGTATAGACATTCTCATAAAGAATTAGTAGCCTTGTTTCTGTTTAGATTAATTCAATTTGTGTCTAAAATAAACCAAATAATTAATCTCTTTAGGTAATTTGAATAAACTTTCCCAAGGATTCCCATACAAACAGTCCTACGCTAACTTAGATCTAGATTTTACAAACAGATACCTAACTTTTTGCTTCTGATGGCCAACTATTATCCTCTTTGTCTTCAGTTGCTCAAAACAGGCACTGCTGTTTCCTCAATACTGTGCAACAGGATTCAACTGGCATAGTTGTAAAGTGAGGTTTTGAGAGAGGTAGCCCTTGTACTCGAGGATGCTGTGTAATAGCCTTTAATAGTAAAAATTTGTGTGCAAATGTGCTGCATAGTAGCAACAAATATCAAGCGTGAAACTACTGAGGATAAGAGAACAGGATTACCTTACTGTGACAGGCTTCAAAGATGTTACTCTTAATGATGCTGCAGTGCTTTTGTCCCAGGGCAGACTTGAAAGGCTGATCAGCACACAGGTCCGTCATGTTTATACTTGAGCAGGTGCTTGTTATTTTCCAGCTGTTTCCAAACTCCTGGATGCTCATCTCCATAGACTGCCCTCTGGTTGTGAAGTCATTCCTTGAGCGGCCATCAAAGTCCCCACAAAGGCCACAGACTTTTCCCTGGGTAATTTGCATAGGCACAGTAAATGGTTTGGTTATTTTGAGTGCAGCCCACTGTTTGAGAGAAATAAACTATAGAACAGGCCAAAGCAAAATAGCTGCAAATTTCTAAACAGCCATCAAAATATGGCTTAGAAAAAGCTGGACTTTGAGTGACAAGATCACTCTGTTAGCCCTCCAATACTGCAAAGTGTTTGGCTCTACTTCTAGCTCCAAATATTCTGGAGTGTTTCATACGGACTGAACAACGAAATGTAACTCAAGACATGGCCTGCTTGCTTCTTCTTGTCCACTGGATCAAATACTTTTTCAAGCCCTGCTTTTCAAGCTGAGGGTCCAGTTCTGGATGCATACTTTGAGTTTGAAATCATAACTCTCAGTCCATCCCATACATACCTGGAAAGATGGTGCCACATGAACAACAACAGTAGTCTTCTGGTCCCACATGAAGTTCATTCCTTGATTTGTTTCAACCACAATATAACCTCCTCTGAGATCCACTTTGTAATTCTTCTCAGCTCCTGGATCAGTGGCTATCTCCTGAATTCTTCCTTCCAAGAGCCTGATTTCACTGCTCTACAGATACATTGCATGAAAGGAAATCAAATAGGAAACTTAGTGTATCAGCACTGGTATTCTGGCTCTTGTCCTTCATCTTATTTTTTCTGTAGTCTTTACACTACATCTTGGTCTATGGCCACACATGTGAGCCACAGACAAGACCCACTGTGTTCAAAGGGAAACATCTACCCTTGCATGACAAATCTTACCTCACAGTCACAGAAATTGTCCTCATTCTAGATGAAATCTGTTCTGCTGGCAGAGCAGCTCCCAAGGGCACAGGCAATTGGGTATACTAGAACACCCCTTACCATGCCACTTTGTTTTACCATCCCCTCACCCCCAACTATGGGAGAAATCTCTTTTGTGTGCACTTTGGGGAAATGCTAAGCCTAAACTGGAGGAAGAAACTCTTCCCTCTGTAGTTACATCTGCCCTGTGTTCAAACCACGGTACGGAAACATGCTCCTCTAAAAACTTTACCATCACTCCTATACCACTAATGTCACAGATGCAAACACACACACACATGCACATACATAGAGTACTGTTGACTCCCTGCCCCTACCCCCTCACCTGCAGAAGTGTCCAGCCCTGTTAACGCCAAATACCTAAACTTTCCCAGCTTGCCTGCCTCTGCTTTCTGGCTGTTT
>VYZV01006522.1:2125-22187 GCA_013401275.1 Pandion haliaetus | reverse complement strand
CTATTCAGATGTGCCATGTTTATTTAACATCTAAAGGAAATTTTTATAGTCACTTTTACTTCATCTTTGGAGAAAACAGTACTGCTGGGAAATATGAGCTATTTCACATTATTTTACTAGCTCAAGGTTGGCTGAAATAATGATACAAGCAAAGGAAACTGGAATAATTAATGAAGTCGTAATAGTTTATGTTTGCCTGAAGCATCAGTCATTCTGGCATTAATTTTCTATCCCAATCCACACCAGCAGTTTAGGAGAACCACCTGTAGCCTTCCCCTTGGTTTTACAGTGATTTCCGGCTCAGTAGCTGCAACTACTGAGTATGAAAGCACAGGATAAGCTAAGGACAAACACATTAGACGTCCCAGTGACTTCTTCTGACTAGATGTCAACATTTAAAACAAGGCTATTTATGAGTTAACTGTGCATCGTAAAATTCAAAAAATGACTGGAGAAAACTTAGCAAAAAGGAAGAGGGGGACAATATTAAGATATAGTTCTAATTTAAGGAGCAAAATCAAGTTAAATTTGTAGAAACTTTTCCATTAACAATGTTTCTGTCAAAGTACTTCTACAGATTGATTCACAGTAGTTAACAGAGCTCCTAGCTTTGCTCTGCTGGGGTCAGAATACAAGCATATATGTCTAACCTGAAAGAAATCTCCAGGGCAGTAGTTACTTACAGCAAAGTTCTTTGGTCCTCCATTCCCCAGGGTCACCCTTCCTGAGGACACAGTCTCGAGAGTACTGGTTTAAAGTGCTGCATATGCATCTGGAAACCAAATCAGTGTGAGAAGAATTAACTGCACAGTGGCACATATCCTCAGTGCAGGTCTCTACATAGTCATCAAATGCAACCACTTTGGGACAGTTTCCAAAATGCGACATAAGTTTCTTGCATCTTTTTTTCTGTAAAAAAAAAAGAAAAGAAGGAAAAGAAAAGCAATACTTGACATTTTATCAACTTTTAGGTTTATGGATGTCCATCCCAATTTTTGATGACACAATTCCAGGGTCACAGGATAATTCAGGCTGGAAGGGACCTCGGGAGATTATCCAGTCTAACTTTCTGTCATGTTGTCCTTTTTCTTGGATTGGAAACTGTCATTCAATTGTACATTTTCCCACTGTCTATTTCTTTAACACTATAATAAGATATACTTTCAGCTATAAAATCAACATTTTGCTTAGATTCATGGGTAGACTCCTGGATAATTCAGTTCAGTCCATGTTCTGTAATTAACACTTGTTTCAACACAGTCTCTCCAGGGCTGTAGTTCAGGAGGGTTTATATTTCTTGGCCACACATACTTACATATTTACTGCATCTATCATCGTTTCTCCTAGGATGTCTTCCAGTGTGGTCATCTGGACTCACATCAGCACACTTTTCTGATGGATCCTCTACTTTGTGGAAGTTCCCGAACTGCCTTGGATGCATTTTATACCCTGCAAAATCCCCAGACACCTCTCAGTAACTGCCTGCAATTCTTTAGATCAGTTAATGGGCTATAAAGATGCAATTAATCTTTGGGGTCTAAGGCAGTCTGCTCTTCACCAAATGCCCAAATTTAACCACAGCATCCCTATTATAGAGGATGACAGCCTGATATAACTTCTGTTGAGATAGAGCCAGGAATCTGGCACATTTATATAAAGGCCTGCTGTCAGCCTGGGCATTTATAATCACATGAGACTCTTGACCTTTCTATTGCACCTCATCACTTCCAAAGACTTCTGTTCATTATGGGTGTATTTGATCTTAGAGACTTTTGTAGTTGCATGTGTAATGGTCATACATTTTAGTTTGCCTTCTACTATCACAACCTGAAGTGCAGCCTTAGGTGCGTATGTTTCTAATCATCTGGAAATCTATGACTTTTTACAGGCTAGAGAAGATGGGAAGAGGAAGCAGGAGGAAGACAGGCGCACATAATACCTGTATGTAATCATTACACTAGCTATAGTGGTGCATTTTTCCAAAGCATTACCAGAAGCTTGATCCTGGATGTGAGAAATCTTTCTGACTGTTTGGACTTTATATATATTTTATGGAAAGTATGCATAAATTGTCATTCTCTGATTTTTTTTTTTTTTTTTAAAAAAGGTTTAATAGATTTCTGACCAGGTCTATCCTCCTATATTGGCTCAGTCCCTTAACTAAGTGCAGGCCCGAGAGAATTACTTCCACAAAAATATTGTTTTCAGGTGCTTTACCACTAACTTTTCTGGAAGCAGAAGGCCTTCTAAAGCCCTGAGCTCTTGGATCCATATGGTTTGCCAAGGATCTCAATTGACGTTAAAGATAAAAAGAATAAAGTTTCAAGAAGAACTGCTGCATGCAAAAATGGCATTTTTCTTCCTGATATTTTTTTTCCTCAAGTGAAAAGAGTCTGAAAGTGAGAAGAAATTTTGGACCTTTATGTGCAGTGGATCTTAGCCTGGGCACGCAGACTGCTGCCTGCTCAGCCCAGGGAGAAGGATGTGCTCAGGGCAGAAAGGAGGGACATGGGAGGCCACCTGGTCCCTAGGTGTGGAAACCTGTTTTCTGTGGAACCAAATGCATAAAAGAAGAGCCTGTTTTTCTTAGAGCAATGCTTCTCAGTACCAAACTGTTTCTTCAGAAAAATTGGAGCCACCTTTAGTTTTTACCTATTGTGCTTGTGAAGTAAAGGATAGAAACATGACTAAGATGCATCCAAAAATCTTAATATGAAGTATGAAACTGAACCCCAAATCTATCACTACAAGCGGTACTTTTAAACAAATCTCAGGATTCTTTCTGAATGAGTGAGGTAGATGACAGTATTTTTCTGGTGACTTAAGAAGCCCAGGTATTACATGAAGGGATGATGTCATAACTTTGGCTTCAGTCCTGCAGCTAATATCCCAGGATGCAGGGTTCCTTCTGCTCTTATAACCTGCTGAAGGATTGTAGCTTCAGCTGTTTGCTCTGTTGGCCAATTTCCAGTTCAGTGCAATATCTGAAGGTATCAGTGGATAGCACCACGGTTTCTGCAAAGATGGTCAGTGAAATGTCTCTGGCTCAGTGATGATGCTTTCATTTCATTACAAAGGCAAAAATAATCACACTTGATACCCAGCTGTAAAATGATGAAAATGGAAGGACAGAAAATGCATTCGTGTCTAATTTCAGACTACAAGTTCCTTAAAGTTTGCTACTATCAGTGGGAAACCAGGCAATGTTTCTGTGTGATAGCCAGGCAATTAATTTGGGTCAAAATTGTTTGAGACTCTTTCAAGTTTGCAAACAGCAGAGGAACCCAAATCATCCCAGAACCTCTTAAAATACATCTTTTGTATACAGAAATGTTTGTGTATTTCAGAATGTCTGTCAGGAAATCTGAAACCATGCTTAGAGGAAACAGATACCAAGTTCCGTGTCACATATTAACATTTTTTTTCTATGTGGAATATGCTGTCTTTATGGCCTACCATCCAAAACAAAATCATTCTTCTCACTGCCGTCATAGTTCCCACATAGACCACATATTTTCTCTTTATATGTTTCTTCCAGGTCCAGCTACAAAACAAAAGGAAAGAGGAAACCCAGAGTTTAAAGGCTTTTCCCCACATCAACAGCACATGTTACAAAGTGGTTCACAATAGAAAAGCACAGTAGTAGAAATGCTCATCAATTTGTAGCAGTCTGCTTTTCCATTACAAACCTACCATAAAACTTACCTGCAGACACAGGTTGAATTTAAATGGGAGGATAATCCTCTAGCAATTGTCATTCCTACCTACTAAAGATCTAACTGAAGCATACTGAATACTGGACTAATCCTTGGACCAGTGTGTCCCAGTATAGAGACACTGGTATATACACAGTGTACCTCTTGCAAGGTACCACAGCTCTGCTCTGAGCAAGTCAGATAACAGTGCTCTGATGCTGGATGCTGCAAAAAAGCAGCTTCTGGTCAGCTTTTAACCACATCTAAGGCTTTTTCTAGTCCATAGGCTAAATGGAAAACTTCATAGCATTTCTAGGGGTGGGTCTGTCCAGCATAACTTGTTCTACCCATACTTGGGGGCAATGAAGAGCCAGGTTAGAACATTATTGCCTTGCTAGATAAAACTATTGCACTGAATCACTCCTACATGCTTGGAGGGTAGTACTGGCATCACTCAGGTCCACCAAAAAAAGGCAGTGCTTTTCCTACAAGTGTGTCACCCTAAAATTGTGTCCACTCCACAGGTGGTGCCTGTAATACTTCAGGTATTAATTAATAGAGGGGAAGGGGGAAAGTAAATACTTCATTAAATCAGAATTTGAATACCACTCGATTGCTTCCTGATTTTTTTTTCTCTCTATTAACCTTCTACCCTCTCTCTGTCTCTCTGAACTGCAAAACATGACATACAACTTTCATTTCTTTTATCTCAGTCCTGTTGGTGGAGGGTAAGTGTTCACACTCCAAAGTGTAAATGCATTGTTGCAGAAGAGAATATTTTGGGGTGCATGTATAGAGGTGCATGTATAACTCCCACATAGCAAGGCTTTGGAATGAGAGAGGCCAAGGTCTGAACTGGCCACACAGATTAGTTTCCCACACAAGATGTGCATCGAGGCAGAGGGTTACCTAATGAGTTGGAACTGGAGGGACTAGCTGTTCTGCTGCCAGTGCCCCATGGAGGAAGCAGATAATTACAGATGTGCTATCTCCAGGGTTATCAGTGGCACCTTTTGTCACATAAAATTAGTTGGGAATACCTGAGTGTTGTGACTCCATACCCCTACCCCATGAAACTATTACCTAGTTTGGTATGTCCCTATCAATTTAGGGGTACAGCAATACCTCCCTTTCACAATCTCTTATACCAACACAGTGCCTGCATCCAGCTCTGCTTTTCATCATTGATGAGTTTCACCAAGAGAAAAACAACTAACTGGCTGTTCATACTAGGAGAGTGTCAGCCCAGTTCCACTTGAGTGTCAGGCCCAGCTTGGAAGTGACTTGGAAGTAAGTACACGTGTCCTCAATCAGGATGCTCTTTAAGCTGAAGGGCATGGGGATCCTGGAAATTGGAGGAAACAAAACAGATTGCATTGAAAAAAAGACTGATGAAATCCTCTCAGAGATATAGGAAAAAAAAACTACAGTCAAAAGGAGATAAATAAGCCATGGGGACATTCTTTTCAAGGTCAGCCTTCATCTACACAACATGTTAAATTTAGGTATGATCACCCTGTCCTTTGTGACCTTTTACCAACCTGAACCCACAACACAATGTATTTGGTCATGAGTGTGTCAATATTACATTAGCCACTCAACTGATACCAATGCAGCTCTGCTTTTTTACATATCCTGAAGACCTAGCCCAAAAGGTTATAAGGAGCAAGACCACAATACTGGTAAAATGATCCTCCACATGAGGATCCTGTAGGTTCTCATCATCCTTCCAGGCTTTTCTTGAAATTTGGGATTCACAGAGGTGTGAAAAAAGCTCTGTTCTGTTATTCATGTACTGACATGACTCAGACCTACATTACTTTTTCATCTCACCAAGACAATTACCATTCATTTTCCCAGAGCCTGAAAAACTTAGAAAATCAGAAAATGGCTAAAGGATAGGAGATTTCTTGCCTCTTTTATTTAGAAGATACATTTGGGCTTTGCTACTATAATTACAGCTGAGTGATGCTATTCCACGTTTTGCTATTTCTAGAAGTTTTGTCAAGAGAATACAGCTCATATTCTTGCAATTTTCTCTCCAACAAGATTGTGAGGGTTTTTCCCAGAGTCAAAGCTTGCCTTGGCCCTTCATATCTATATGCTGGGAGCAGGTCATTGCACTTCTCATGAGGGCTGCTTTTAAAATTGTGCCCAACTTTCAGCTACTGTTGCATATGACTTTTTACTTATGGAGTACTTTTACCCTTCTGTTTGCAGTTTGCTTTCTTGTTCATTTCAGATTGGAATTAAAGCTGTGGATTTTGACTTCTGAAACTTCTGGTTTTTGTGTAAGTAGATCCTAAGGCAAGCTGTGATCTCCAAAGCAGTACTATTTTCTCCACTAATCTATCTGGCAACAGAAAACTTTTTCTAAAAGGACCAGCTGTTCCTGAACAGCAACATAGTACAGTAGGGTTACTACCACAGAAACAATGTTTTGAGAAAAAAATACAAAGTTTCTACAAAATGAAAACCTTCTGTAAATAAAGTGTTGATTTTATCTCCCTCTCTCCACCCCTCCCTCCCAAATCAAAGCAACGTTCAGGAAACCTACACCTTCTGTTTTTATAACATACACATAGTCTTTTGCTTAACATGGCGGTGTTGATCCCTGGGAGATGTAGTTTACATGCTTCTTGCCCCCTCCACCACTATGGCGTGGACGCTTCACAATACCCAGTTCAAAGTGCTATGAACATATCATACACAGCCATTTGCACCTCTGCAGAATAGGACCACTTTCTAGATAGACCACCCGTTGCTAATACATAGCAATAAAACTGCCACACAAGAAAACAGTATGGTCTTTACTCACTTGTTCCCGTTCACTGTGATGCCTGTCTCCTTCACCTCCAATATCACTCCGTCAATAGTGACAGTGAAGTAGATCAGGAAGCTATTCTTGTCACTGCGCCTGATTTGGATGTTAAAGTCCTGGTAGCTGTCATTGCAGTGCGAAGCGAAGACATATGTACATGTTCCAGGAAAGGTGAACTTAACGTGGTCAAATGTATGAAAGTGGAAATTGCCCCAGGTGGCACATTCGCTCCTACTGACAGTAGAGACCTGGACTAAAGGAGGAGTCATAGGAGGGGAGCTTAGAAATTCACCCCATATGAGGTACTTTGCTTTTTTTGTTGTTGTAAAACATTAAAGGAGAGATTTTGAAAGGCAAAAATGTTAACCCCTGGAAGATACTAGCTTGTGGGAAGCAGTTTCATCTCACTGAACTTTTGAAGTCCATGCCAGAGGTACCTCCATTGTAAGCAGATGAGCTCAGGCTCCTTTAAAGTTAACAGTGAGAAGCAGAAGAGGTTCAGCTTCCCTACCTTACCTATCTACCTAGGAAGAAGATGCTCCAAGACTGCATGATTCTCTCCATTGTCTATAAAGGTTGCTGAGCAGTGCCAATGTAGATGGCACTCCTCAGCATTTACACTGTAGATATCTAAAGTGAAGTGAGGGAAATCCCATCCTGGCTGCCTAAATCTTTCTACTTTTGTAATCCTGCTTCTTAACCCAGGCAAGACTTTGGTCCAAGTCTTGAATTGAGTCCCTTCCAGGGGATATCACAGGTAGCATGACTCTTCAGCAAAATGGCAGCCACTGAGCTAAGCAATTGAGGCTGCCACCAGCTTCAGCAGTTGGCTCAGAGCTACTTGTTGTTCATCTCAACCAAAACTCATGCCTTGAACCTCTGAGTTGTACCTCTGTCGAAGCTATTGACGCATACTTTAAGTGCATAAAAGACATCACTTCAGAAAGTAGTTTTCATACCACTGAGCTGCACAAAGCCAATAGGAATCACCTTGAATTAAATAAAATATGCTTGCTACAAAATGTTTTTAACATTTCTTCTAGGCCCATCTGAAAGAATGAGAAATTAAAATAGGCAAATTTCTTTGTGTTGTTTATGTAGCACGTTTAAGAAAATCAACATAGCAACATCCATCACAGATCAAATCAAAAGCAGTCATTAATGTATCCAGTGAAATCTAAAATATTATTAAATATTCCTACCTAAGAACCAGCAGGAGAACACTGAAAAATTCAGATCTTGATGTCAGAAATGTGCAACACAAACTCAAGTGCCAAGAAGTGCTTACAGAAAGAGCTTTTTAAAGGGACTGTAATTTGCCATAGGTGTTTACAGCACTAAACTGGAGTAGGCTAATTTAGCACTTTTCTACACAATAATGAGGGGAAATGAGAAAGTTTGGCTATTCTCAGAAGTGGAGTTGCTAGAATTACTAAGACAGTAATAACTGTCACATTAATTGTTTGTGTATTAAGCAACTGAGAAAAGTGTAAGACATTCAAAACCAAACCAGGAGGTAACAGTGCAGCAGACCACAGAAAATGTGATTACTCCTAATGCAGTATTTCATACTGGTCAATTAAGCCTTACAGGCATTATGGTAACATACTTCTATATAGAATATATGTGAACTGTGTTGAAAAGGGTGTCACCATTTTTTTATGATGTAAACTGCAGCCAGAGACTCTCCTCTCTAAGATTAGTCACTTAGGACATGAAACAGTTGATAAGCTCCCTAGTAGTGCAAAAAAAAAAAAAAAGTAAAATACTCAAATGGTTGACAATAAGGATGAAAATGTACAATGTTAAACAGTATCTGGCATGCCTACAGTCCTCTTACATGAATATGTTACACATTTTCATTTGAAAACTCTATTTGTCACCTATAGAGAGCAATATGTGAGCAAACAATCTGAGAATTAGAATTTTTTCTTACCTATCTGAACTGGTTCTTTGCCCTTGCAACAACTCCAAATTAGGCAAAAGATCCAAAATGACCTCCCCTTTTTTATTTCCATCTTGCCATGAAGCGGTAACTTGGAAATCCTTCCAGGTGAGTGTTTTTTTCTTGGCTTATAGGCAGATTTTTATAGTCCAGGAATTTGGCATGAGAACAAAACATTGATGGCAGGGTCCCTGAAAGGTGGAGCTTCGCTCAATTTTCTTTCAGTGGTTCATGTTTAGCAGCCAGCAACCTCCTGTCTTTCAGACATGACAGGTATCCAATTATCTCTTGCTTTATGTGGAGACAGAGAGCTGTCAATTTCTTATTTCCTTTCTCTAATATAGGTCCCCCCACCCCTATAGTGTTGCTTTTCCTTTGGCAACAATAGTTTTTCGTAACATCTGATTAGTAATAAGCAATCATTGCCCTCTTTCAGAGCTTTTCTCCAGCTTGCACATCAGCACTGTCCCCCAGGTAGATAAAAAGTGTTTGTTGCCTCTGCTACCTTGATGGCAACTTCTAAATGTTAGAGAAAAAATATTGTAAGGTCACGCATAATGTATGGTTTATTTAGAGCAAAAACTTTTGGCAGCAGGGCAATGTCCTTTAAGAAGTGTATCCAAAATATCTTACAGAAAAGGCCAGAGATTTACTGCTTCAACAGATCAGGAATAACATTAGTCCACAAAGTGCAAACTTCTCACCTCTACTGCACAAATGAGATTTAATTGCACCAATCAGACATAGGAAGTTAATTTATTCTTTATGCACACAGAGGTGGTGGTTTCTCCAAACAGCATAAGGGAGCAGTGCCCAAGTCCCATCAAAATGTAGACCACAATTCATTTCTTCACCTCCTAAATTTAGCTGCTGCAAAAGGGTCCCTTGGTGCTATCAGAGTGCTTTAATAAACTATCACATACCCATAAAAAATCCAGCAGGCTCAGTCATGATCTGGTCTACATTCCACTGTAGGACAGTTCTTAGACATCCCGTCACAGATGTTTGATATTAGTAATTTTAGGATCTCTTTTAGAGATTTACTTGCTCTGTTGGCACAAGCATTTTTTCACCTTATCCATGCCATGGGGGGACTACTCCTGACACAGATGAAGCCTCTCACCTAGTCCCAGCAAATCGAACATGGGTAACAGACATTCCCACACTTTCAACTGCTCCATGCCCCTTTGGGAATACACTAGTGACAGAACGATTGCCAGTAGTAAGCGGGCACAAATACAGTTTAAAATGGACTTAGGTTTCACCCTTGTTGCAAGTCCTCAGGTCAAGGCTGTCCATGCACTCACTGGGGAATATGCATGTCTTTTTACCTGCTTGGCAGACAGGAGCTCGAGAACTACATCTTGACCACTGCTTTACCAAGCTTTCTGGTATTTACAAAGTTAAGTGCCCTAAAGCTGGCCCACTGCTTCTTTCACCTATTCCCCCTACAGTTACGAGGTGCTTACTCAGTGGCTGAAAGAATTGCAGGTGCAAACGTCTGCCAGATTAAGATTTGCTGCTGCAGTTGCTCTCAAGAAAATCCTGCACTAGCAGGCGAGAGCATTGTGCAGTACATGAAACATGAGTTCATGTTACCCCTTTCCCACTGTCCGTGCCCCATTAATTCCATTGTCAGTTGCACTTGAGGCAGGGCACTACTGGAAGGTAAAGTCTGTTCTTGAAGTCCTGCCATTTTGGCTGGAATACAGAATCAACAGACTTTATGGCACCCTGCTGATATCCATCCAAATAGTTACAAAGTAAACCAGCAGAATATCTAGTAGATAAACCAAACTAGGAGAATATGACATTGTAGATATGAGGATGGTCTGAAATTGAATACAGTGCAATAACAAGACTCAAATTCAGCAGATTCCCCTGGTAACTTTCAAATTGAGTTCTTGTTCAGGCCACAGAACAGTGTTAATGGCAGCTGTGGGGAAGGACTGTGAAGCTCAGAAGAAAAAGCACATAGGTCAAGAGACCACAGACACTGACAAAGAGAGCTTAGTTGAGGATAAAGATGGAAAGGTGAAACCTATTAATTTTCCCAAATCAAAGCTAGTGTCAAAACCCAAACACAGAACTCTGCTGAGATAGTGTCTATTTTTAAAAATCATGGTCCTCTTCCACACAGGTAATCAAGGCACCTATTTAATTCAAATTGGTATGAGAACAGAAAGAAGAATAGAACTCTAGGAGTATGATTCCTGACCCTAGGAAAAAAGCCTTTATTCCCAGCAGACAGCTCAAAAGCAGCAGGAACCACAAATTAACTACTTGCCAAAGATATCCTTCAGACTGGAGTAGTTAGATGACGAAGACATGGTGGGGCTGGCCATTGCAACTCCTAGCCCATGGTCTTCTACACGTGGGGTGGTTCAGGGGCATGACAGGGTGGCCACGAGGGATGAGCGAAGGCATGATTACCCCCTGTAAGCCTCACTTAGCACTTAGGGGCCTGGGAAGAACATGAACAGCACATGTTAAAACTGTGTCCAAGGAACAGACAGAATAAAACAAATAATTCATTGAACCACTATCCACTTATGCTCCACTCAGCAGAGAAAGTAATCTCAGTCATCTGGGATTGTCTCCTGAGAAAAGCAATAACACATCTCTTGCTACTCAGAGAAACAGGAAACCCAGCCCTCTTGATCCGTACCTAGCCATTTTCTTACCTCTGCTTGTCTGCTCTGTCATTTTTGCCATTTCTTTGCCATTTCTTGGGGAGCAGAGTTCCTGTCAGTGACTAACCAGAGCTGCTGCTTCTGGCTTCTCCACAGAGAGTGCTGGCTACACTCCTTAGAAATCACTGGATGCTTCAATCGCCTGCAATGATTTCAGGGCTACTTACAGGGGAAGGATATTTGCATTCAAATGAAGGTTTTATATTCAAGTGTGGCAACACTGAGGTTTTCAGAAGAAATACATGTTAGTTTTCATATGGAAATTCAGACTGACAGGGAGCTTGTGAATTTGTTGGTCACTTACCACTGAATCATTGCTATTGCAGGCACGCAAGTTATAGCTAGTCCCCCTGCAGTGACATACTGGGATTAATAACTCTTCCCTTTATTGGGCCCTGCAGCATAAGAGGCCTTCATTCTGCTGCAGCTGTACTAGCAAAAAGAACAATTCCTCTTGGCCCCTTTACAGCCCATTTCATGGATCATTTGCTATTAAAGGGTACGTGATTTTAGTAAATATAATAAGTAAATATTAAATCAGTTTCTTTATTGACACTGACTCACTGGAGCTAAACTGTCATGAAGCTAATGTAATACACCAGCCACTCACCTCTCCTATTTTTTGATACAAACCTGGTAAAGAAGCACTCAAATTAGGGGCATCTGGTAGATTAATGCCATTCACAGCCAGCCACTGTACTGAAGCCTGGCAGTTGCATTTGTACCATACCCTTCTGTCAAAAGGTGATCCCATATGCACTGTGAAGCATTAAGACTACCAAGACTTTTGTAACACACTGTCCTGGGTCAGTCCAAGCACCGGTGGGGTTCAGCTTGGAAATCCTCTGATATTGTAGTTCATTTTAGGCAAAGCTGGTACTGCTTCTTAAAATGTGAATCCACTATAAAATGGTGTTTTACAAGCACTGCCTAGCTAATAACTCTGGAGAAATACTGTGTACTTCATTAACAAGGTCATGTTAGCTAGGAAAATAATTAATTTGGATTTGGTGTCAAGCCCTCTTATGCTGATAATCCACATGATAAAAACATCTGAAGTGAATTTGGCAAAATATTTTACATAACTGATGGTTACAACACTAATCTGCACATTCTAAATTGGCAGAAGAATTCAAGAACAACATGGATTATATTTTTATCCTTGGTATAATCCCATAGGATTTAGGAAAATCATATCAAAAATTTATTTCATCCATCAGATTTGCATCCACCACACAGTTTGAAATGGCTGGTAGTAAGTATAAGGTGATCTGTAACAGGCAGAGGAAAAGCAGGGAATGGATCTCTGTCATTAATTGTCAATTAAACTACATGAAGAATGCCTTCAGTATTTTAATTTTGATAGGAGGTGGTTGGGTGTTTTCTTACATTTTGCCTTAGAATGAACACAAAGCTCCTTAACCTCTCATCTTGCTATAGGGTTCCCTGACTTTGCTGAACTAATCAAGGGCATTAGTTACTCCTGTTTGCAAAGACCCGGTTCAGCTGCCTNGAAGATGTAGATCTTTCAAAATCCACATACAAGGAGTAATGACACGGCTGACTGGTGTTTGTGCACACAGGTCTTATTGACCTATTGGCACTTTCTCACACAAGAAAGACTCCCTGCATAGAAAACCATCTCATCAGGAGGTTGGGCCCTTGAGCTTTTTCTACTTGAAAGATTTTTCTTGAAACAGCCTTCCTGGTGAAAAATATGGAGTAGCAGAACAAAGAGAACCCAGGGCCCTATGTAGGGAAGGACATGAACATTCTGCTTTAAGAATTAAAGCTTTATGGGTTTCAGACTAGAGCAGATTCCACCCCTTTTTTTAAAAGCAATTTCTTATATCATGGATGCCAAGACAATTCAGAAGAGGCCACTGCATATTTAATACTGAAATCTGTATAACTCTGAAATTACATGAAATTACATACCCAGTAACCATATCCACCATGACTGAAAGTTACTGCAAGCCAAAAGAAAAGCAGAGGGATGGGGCAGAGAACTGGCTGAGGTGAGAAGCTAAGCTACCTTGGCCTGTTGAGTTTTTTTCTAAATTGGACTCATGCTATGTCCCTATTAAGGACTTGATCTAAAATCCTGTCAGAGCCTTTCTACTGGACTCGTGAGACTGTGATCCTTCCAACATGAACCGTGATATTTTGCAGTAAGCAGCTAACTTTTCTATGTCATCCAAGTTTCAGAGTTTGCCTTGCCTTGAGTGCTGTAGCCACTAAAACCAAAGCAGTTTTGTAGGTGGCTGAATACCAATTTTCTTTTAAATTCAAATGACTATCCAGAGAGAGGAAAACTAAGACAAAGGGGGCCACAGTCTTTCACCAGGCCTCTGCTTAGCACGTTGTGGAAGTTAGAATTTGCCACCCAACAGCTAGCTGCCCTTAGTGTGCTGTGTTTATCTCAGGCTTGCTGTGTTTTTAAGGAGAAGAATGAGCATACAGCTCCCATAGATGCTGCAAACAAAGTGCAAGAAGTGCTCGGCTACACTAGTCCAAGGGGACAGGCTATTGAAATTTCACTGCTGTATCAGGTCACAGGCACTGTGTAAAGCCACATTCCTTAATCACGGTTCCTGTTGCCTTTCGTTACTGCTTAAAAGAGAGCTGCATGAAGCAAAGGTGCTCCTTCTCAACCCCAATTCTGCCATAATTTCTACTTGATTTCTGCCAAATAAGGTAAGTTGTATGTATATTGCTTCATTTAGTATCTGAGGTTTCTTCTCCACCTTGCTCTGCACATACAGGCTAATCTCTGCATGATTTGAAAATCTCTGATGCTTCTCTTATCATTAGGTCAGACTGAGTTTAACAGCCTTGATATGGTCAGGCAGTAGCTTCTTCTACGTGCAAAGGTTAGCATTTGTGTGACTAACTGAATTAGGCTCTCATGACTAGTTCTACTCTTCAGCCTTCAAAGCAAATGAGGTTTTCATTCAAATATATCATGTAATATGTCCAGGAACAAATCTCCAGAATAATTCTTACAAGCTACTCTTTGCAAGAGTAATTGCTTATCACTGGAAGAGCTGAAGTTTCCTGGAGCTAAGGAAGCTCAATGACATTTGGGAGAACCCATTTTTTTGTCAAATGTGGAGAGGAGGATAGCCAAAAGCATAGCAAAAGGTGACATAAAGTGTTTTCTGTCTTTAAATCACTATGCAACAGAAAGATGTTCTGATATGGAAGTTGTTGAACTGAAGCAATATCAAAAATACATTATGAGTTCTACTATGTTTGGTGAGTTTTCTCAAAGTCTTGGAATAAGGAAAAAAATACAGTGGTGATTTTCACTGTTCTAGAGACAAGTTTGTGAAGGAATTCAAGTATTTTACATATGAATGCTGAAAAAACTGGACCATTAAAGGAAGTCCAGTTTGAACATATCAGATTTCAAAAGGGTGATGCTGAAAAAGAACTTAGAGGATTCTCTACAACAGTGACAGGAATATGCTTACGTAGCCTGGTTCAAAGTTAGTCTGGGAGGTTGCCAGTTAAGAACACAGTTGTTTGTGGTAGCCTGAAAAGATTGAGTTAATTTTGAGGATTAAGATTGAGGAAATTTAGCTTTGGAAGAGGGCTGCTTAACTTGAAGAACTTGTTCTGCCTTAAAATACCCCTACCCCTCAAAGCTTCTGCTGGGAGATGAAATATCAGAAATTGTATATCAATGTTACAGTTATTTAAAGGTACTTCAGTTTTTGTGGGACCTAAAGTTCACAAGAATTTTCTTTTCTATGATCTTATAGTTTGTAAGACAATTTCAGCCTATTTTCCCGGTATCTGAGTTTGCTTTGCTACACAAGTTCATTGTATAACAAGCACAGTAACTGCATTATTATTTACTTAGGGCTTTGCCTTCGCTGAAGTCCTTTCATTGGGGCTTATGTGCAGAGTTGCATGTGCTTAGTTCAGTGAAGTGTGGTTTAGCAAAGTACAGTCCAACAGTAAACATACTGAAAATTTTATCTTACCCTTCCTCTCTTACCTTACCCTGCCTACCCAGTACAAAATTATAATGTTATAGTACATAGTTACATCGCTAAACAAGGTAGTTATTAGATCAGAAATCCCTACCTTGTATTATTTTTCCATATTGCTAACAAGCATTTTCCTTTCTGCCTTGGTGTTCTAAAAACACTTGTCCAGTAACAGTTCATAAAACAACTGTGCTCACTTTATCAGCAAATCTTCTGAGAACTCCTTTTTAACTCTAGATTAAAGTTCTCACAATATTACTGTATAGTCATATGAACAACATTGAGTTTCCAGTGCATTTCCAGTTAAGTAGGAAGAAATTGTCTGAGTTTCAAACTACCTTGGAGAAGACTACAACTGGGAATGAAACCCATGTATTTCTACAGATAAGGTGCACGCCACAATCGCCTTGCTTCCAGGGAAGCATGTAACCTACCATAAGGAAGGCTTAGGGTGCATTGAAGGGAATACTTGTGTGTATCCCCCGCAAATGTCCCGCAATGCAATAAGACAATAAGGATTTCCTTTTTGCTTATTAGAGTGGCCAAGTGTGTCAAGAGCTGTACTGGAGACCCCCAGCTGCACTGCTCTTTACTTGTGTGGCAACAGCCCCCTCCCTGATCTGCAGCGAAGCCCACCCAGGTTTGCTCCAGCATTTGGCAGTGGTCTCCTACAGCTAGCTCTATGTTGAGAGGAGCTACCTGTAAGGCTGCAGCTGCGTGGGAAAGATTTTCTTGAGCTTCCAGCTGCCTTGGAGGAGCCTGCACTTAAGGCAAGGACTCAAAATCACAACCTCTGGCAACCAAGGCAATAATCGTGCCACAGGCAAATCCCAGCTCCGGCCTGTACTTCTGAATTTCAGCCTGCCCACATCTGCCCTTCCTTCCCTTAGCAGCAATAAAGCCATGATTATTTGTTGTTTGTTTGTTTGTTTTTTCACCAGAATGTCCAAGGAGGTTCAAGCACTTCGAGGGCCTCAGGTACGTGTTCAAACCCCATGCTTAGGGGAACTCAGCTCATCTCTTGCTTAGGGACAACGTGACAAAGTGAGGCCAAATCAAGCAGCAGGACCCTGGTTTTTGATGCCTTCAAAGGCCGTGTCGCTAGAAGTTCCACTCGCCTTCCAAGAAGACTACCTCCTTTTTCAAAGCAAAACTAAAACTGCTAAGTAACTGGAGACGAAGAAAAAGAAACAAACCAAAAAGAATCCCTTTACCACCAATGAAAGCAGGAGGCAAGACAGAAGGTCTAAGGGGACATCAACACAGGACTTGGGCATGGAGACATGACAGTATATTAACCACTCTGCCACCCAGCTGAACTCTGCTGGGGGTTTTGTTATCGTTCCCTTCTTGCTAGACTCCAGAAGACATGGAAATTCCTGGAAAATGGAGTCATTCTTGGAGGACAGAGGGAGTCAAGCCCATTCCCTTCCAGCACCAATGCTTTTTATGATGCCGCCAGTGCCCCTTGCAGTAGGTCCTACCTGGGAGACAATGGGATCAGAAGGTTCCACCATCTCCTCTGAGACCCTAAAGCACTGACATTGCCTTGTGAGATATTTCTTCAGCTTGTCCCCTGAGTTTTCCAGATGAATCTCTGCTTGTGACCTGAAAACCCAACAGCTCTTGCTTAAGAAACAAAATGCTCCATGGGGTTAAGTATTACAGGTGTCCATTTACTGCCAAGAAGGTTGTGGGAAGGAGCAAAAGTGCTGCTCACTGTCACTACTACTTGCTTTGTAGGGATACACAGTTAAAGCTCCTTTCCTTCCTTTCTCTCCAAAAGACTGTTTGTGGATTTCTGTGCTGGAAAAAGTTTAATCTGTTCAATTTTTTCATCCAGTTCCAATGGAAATACAAGTGTGAGCTGAACTGCAAAGTTCTAAGGTGGCTAAGAGTGCAGAAATGGGTGGAGGTTTGACATGTACAGTTTGACCTGGAACTGCTGAACACTTTATAAATAAGTGCCTGCTTGGGAGCCTGCTTATGGGCAGCACTGACCCAGCACCAAAACTGAAGGGGCTGCTATAATCCAGAGCACTGTAAGGAACACCATCCTCTGCATGCATGTAAATTCCTATCAGAGTAGGGTTTTTTTTCAGTGTTTACTAAGAGCATACAAGTGTCTGTGGGGAAACACCAACATTCATTCTTCTCAGAGGTAAAACCCTCTACTTGATGAAGTACAAACTCCCTTTTGGAGGCAGCTTGCTTTTTTGTGTCCGAAGTGATTTTACATTCTTAGCCATAGACTGCCCTGCAGTGGCGAAGGCAAACTCTGCAGCCTTACTGACTTACACAGGAGCTTTTAACTTCCTTATTTAAAAGTAGTTTGCCCACCACTAGAAGGGACAGAAAGAGCCCATGCAAACTACAGAACAAATGAAAAAAAATGAAGCAAGGGAGATTTTAGTCTTCGGTGTAAATATAGTGTGCAGCAAAATGCCACTACTGACTTGGAATATTATTTCTCTTTTTCATAGGAAACAAGGCAGATTTGATCACACTTTGTATCTGCTTGTCTCCAGAAGCTATTTGTTGACTTCAGCCAAATTTAACTGCAAAAATGAAGTTCTCAAAGACAGCTACACGTCAACAGATTTTGAGAAAAGTGTTTGTTGCAAATGACTCAAAGAAAAGTATGGCTGTAGTGTCAGCACAGAAATCATTAGACAACAAAGAATCCACAGAGAGTGACCTTGTAAATGCCCCAGGAGAAAAGTCTCACAATGACAGTAGAGATAGAAATTCTTAGAAACCCATGCTGAAGCAGAAACCAGGCTTCATTAGTTCTGGAGTTTGCTTTGTAAACTGATGAAACTTCCTTCTTCTTAGATCAGTTACCTCTTCCCCTCCACAGGAATTAGCTCTGTAATCAGTATCTTAAAGATGCAAAACTTCCAGAGTTTCATTTTCTGTGCATTCCGACCAGTGTCTGCATTCTAAGCTGCAATATATTTGGCAGGGCTAGTAGTAGCACAAAATGGTGCCACCAATTCTTTAGGTAGCAAAGATGCTTGTATTCAGGTTGGCTGTGGCTCAAGCTCAGAAGGGTAAAGCACAATTGGTGTTCATTAACAGAGACAGAATACCACCAAAAGTATTTTTCACACACAACGGAAGGTGTGGATTACCCTCACTGTACTTCAGATGATCCAAGAGAAATGTCTCTCTCAGCTAATTTCCTTCAGCTCCCTTTACAGTAAGATCAGATAAATAGGCACTTTAGAATGCAATTCAGCTAACCTCCTTTGGCTATGTCCTTTGTTGTGAGACAAATGAATGTCAAAAATGGCTATTTCTCTCTATTTGCTGTAGAGGAAGCGTAGGATTACTAGCTCAGAGATGGGCATCTGGTTTGCAAGTGTTGGAATTTGGAGACCTCTTACTATAGTACTAACTCTACATCCCTTCATATTCTCATAGCTGAGGGACTTAGTGAAAATACATAATTGTGATGAACTGAGACAGTTCTAACATACACAGCAGCCCTGCTAAAATGAGATCTAGTGCTGAACTAGAAGTTTCTCTGGGTCATCTGAATCACTCCATGGTGATTCATCTTTGGTGTGGCAGACAGCATCAGCTTCTGCCCCAACTTACACATTGTGTGTTCCAGACAGTACCTTCTGATATTTCAGTTTTTAAGGAGCCAGAAACAGATACCCCAAAAATTTAGGAAATATGTCAGTTCACTTCCTATAACTTGAAAAAGAACTTTTCTTCTCTTTTAAAAGTCAGGCTCATCAAGACAGCATGAGAATAAGTACAAAACCCATGTTTTTTGAAATGTGCTTTTAATCATTCAGAAAAAATAAGCTGATTATAAAAAGACTCAAAGGGCTGTGCACTTGGAAGAACACAAATTTGTGTTCTTATTTTGTGCACAAATAAATACAGCACTGTTAAAAATAATCAGAGAACAAACAGGGTAAAGTATCGAGGAAACACAAAGTTCAAAAGTAGTCAAGGAAGATGAGAATGGTGCATTGTCCTTTTAGTTGAATGTTGCTAGTTTTTTCCCCTTCATTTTGCTGTTAAGCTGATGGCCCTCTTGATACGGTTCAGAGTGCTTGCCTTGTCATTTTCTTCTGTGCTCTGCAACTCACTGGATTGTGAGGTGCTACATTCAGTGTCTTGACAGCTGCAGCTTTCCACATATATATACTTATGTGAAACTGAATGCCCAGTGGGGCATTTCAGTTCCACTTCTCTCACAGTAGTCCTTGATTCCCTGCAGCAGGAACAGCTGTGGTCCATAGAATTGGCCTCAGCAGAGTATCTGTTAACATGGAAAATGGCAACATTACTCTGTGCCAGAAACCAACACACAGAGGAGAGGGTGAAATTAGGTAGAGAACTCCTGTGAGAAGTTTGGAATAATATGTAGAAGAGCCACACTTGTGGCTAATGAAAGTGCTAAGCTCATCTGACACAGCAGTGGTTATAACAATATGATTTTAAATTCATTGCATTTGCTGAGATTTTTTGTGATAAAACAATTCGTATCAAAGTCCTTGTAAAAAAACCCAGTGAGTTCTAGGAGCTCAGCTTCCTTATATTCCTCTCATTATCCTGGTGCTGATGGATGCTAAATACACCAGATAACAACTGAAGGCAGGCAAAGCCCTAACCCGAATAAGAAAACTGCATACATAAGTGGCTATGATGCCATCTACAATGGCATTGCATCAATCAATTGGCTACAAGGGCTACAATTGCATCACACGAATCAAAGTGCATATCCCAAACCAGGCAGTGTTAACAGGAAGGGGAAGCAGCAACTCTTTCTGTTCCTATCTTACAGCAAAGTATTTTTTGCAGCCTTGTGTTCATCAGCTTCCCAAACACCATTCCTAACCAGCAGAATCTGTCAATATCGGGCTACAAACTGTGTCAAGAACCATCTT
>VYZV01006521.1:58154-69091 GCA_013401275.1 Pandion haliaetus | reverse complement strand
TATGCAAAGTATTTTGAAAGACAAAAGTGGAAGACATTAATTTCAGGGAAGAAAGCTCTGTGGCTGGTTGAATTTGCAGACTAAGTTCAACTCGATTACCCTAGTAAGATGCCGATCTACAAGAAGAGCAGAGGTGTGGTAGCTAATGTATATTATTTTTGCATTCTCCATACATTCCATTTAATGAGATGGAAGTTGAACATATACTTACTGAGATTGTGGTTATCCTTTTTTTGTCTCTCCTTTGCCATTGCTCGTGTATCTGCTTCTGACAGAAAGTAACATTTATTAAAACAGTCCTTAAGTTGCAGTTCCAGTACTTCTTTCACCTTTTGAAAATGGCCTCTTGTCACAAAGAGCAGCCTTCTAGTCTTTTTACTTCATTACTCTTTTTATTATTAAACAAGATCATAAGCAAATCTATATTCTACCAGTACTAAATTTTGAGCTAGTCTGGCAGGTTCCTTAAGATTTTTTTATTGCACATTTTTTTGTTTAAGAACATAGAAATGCCATGGAGGGGTATTTTCCTCCAATTTGCTGCATTTTACATGAGGATAAAACTTACAATACACTAATGTGCATGGATTTGTATATCCCATAATGCAAGAGTTAATCAGATTTGTAAGATATTGAACAAACTCACTGTTTCCTCTGAGTGACACTAATAAACTGTACATGGTTGTTAGCATTCTTTGGATTAATTGAATGTAACTTTTAAAGTTGTTAATCCACTAATATAGATTTACCTTGAATAGCCTTATTGTAAGGTTTTAAAGAACCATTTGTTCTACCCTGGAACAAATTTAATGGATGATAATTTATTTATACCGTTGATCAGGAGCCAACATGTGGAAGAATCCACTATGTTTCCTAAAATAATTAGGTTTATTAGGAGCAAGATGTTCATAAAGAAACAAGGGACAAATATGGTTTATGAATTGCTAAAGAGGAGAACAGAAAGAAAACATTTCTCCTTGGTCTTTGTTTTTTTCCTTAAATGAAACTACAGACTACAAAATGCTCAGGAATTTAATTATGGACATCTATTCATAGGTAAGATTTATTCAACTTTTAAGAGAAACACCATAATTTCTGCAATTACAAAATACTAAAATCTGAGTTCTTTTACCTGTGAGTTCCCTTTTTACTGGTAGATTAGCTGGGCAAGAAGCATTTGTGAGACCCATATTAGCTGGTGCCATTCCCTGGTCACTGTTATATATATCCAAAATGCTGCTAGATAGCTTGAGGGGTAGGGGTAGGAAAAGAAGAATAAGAAAAAAAAAAATTAAAATAAGTTAAAGATTTAAAGGATTAAAAAAACATAAATACAAAGAGCAAACTTTTTTGAATATGAGTCTGGTTTTCTTTAGAAGTAGTTGTGTATATGTGTCTAAAGGCAAAGTTTACCTTTATGTAGTATTAAGTAAAATTGAAAGTGAAAGATCACAGTCTGCCACTGTTTCACAAGCAGCTTTCTAAGTGTGATTTGTGTGGATTTCAGATGCAGAATGATGGCAAAATATGGTCCCAGTGTTGGTTTTTCAATTACTTCTACGCCATATTTTCCAATAACAGGATTACCACAACTGCATTTCAAACATTAATTAGGTTGAAAGTAAAAATAACCTTTCTGGTTTTGACCTACTCCCCAGTGATTTTTTAACCACATCACTAAACTCCAAGTTGGTACTTCTTACTGTGCCTTGTTTAGCAGTATAAATATTCAGTGACCCAGTTAGATGCAATAGTTAAAATTAGAGTGGACAGAACATCAAAGAATACGCTTTAAGGAAATAAATTGTGCTATTGTCAGGATAAACCAGATAACCTAATTGTTTTAACATGCATAACATATGATAATGTATACCATTACCCTTGTTACCTTCCAAAATGTAATATAACTTTATTTAAATAAACCCTTAGAATACACTTAAAGAGAAGTAAGGCTAAAGTATGTTTCTATGGATTCCAGATAATTACCCAAATTTTACTTTTACTTGAGTAATTTTATATATCTAAAATAACTGTAAAATGTGTAAAAGTTTAGTAAAGAACATTTCAGGCTTTGCTTAGTTTCTATGACCACATAACCAACCCTTCAGCATTGATGATTATCTTATATATTTCCATATGTTCATGTGAAAACAGCTGTATAAAGAGTCCAAGTCCAGATTCACAAAAAAGATTTGTATTCCTATTGCCTTCTAAGGCAGTGAGAGCAGCATTTTTTTATTTTTTCATTTTATCACGCACACAAAGTTTGTGCTGACATTTTTTTTTTCTTTTGCGGCCAACACACAAGGACTCAGAAATTGAGTNAAAAAAGGGAGGAAAATTGTGGGTAAAACTACTGACTTGAGACAGAAAAGCATGAGAGGAAATAAGGAGTTATTTAAGAAAACTGTTTTTCATAGACAAGAAAACATGTTTTTACAGATCTACCCTGCACCCATGGATCCTGAAAAACTCTGGGAGTTTTTCAGGCAGGTCATTGAGACACCAACCATAGGTCTGCTGGGAACTAGGTTTTTTTTAGGCTCTGATAATTTCTCTTCTTGTAGAGGCTGTGAGCTTCACCACAAGCTATTTTGAATGGAGACAATTTCCCAATGACGTGCTTAGTGTGAAATTGTTCCATGGCAGTGCTTGCTATATTTTTATATTAAATCTGAAATTTTAAAGAAGTTTTATTTTTAAATAATGATTTTACTAAATTAACTAATAACTTTACTAATTATCTGAGAACCTAGTTTGTGCTAAATTCTCCCAGTTGTATAACCCACAGTGAAATGAAGGAATCAGGATTCTTTCTGAATACATATAAATAACATGTTCATTTTTAAAGTAGAGGTTTATTACTTAGGAGAACTGACAATTCTTAAATACCATTAGAAATCACAACAGCAAGTCAGTTTTTAAAATCTGCTTACATATTTGATCTCTCAATGAAAATACTTTTTAAAAGAATGTTTGGAATTCAGTTGAGTATTACTCAAGAACAAACTATGTTTAATGTGCAGGATTTGAATGTTAAGCGCATTTGCCCATTAAGCACCTTTGTTTCATTCCAGAGTGGTAAACTGACAAGTATTACAGAATACACTGCAGCTTTACCTAAGCATTTTCTTTGTCCCAGGGCTAGTATAACTATATTACAAGAATGAACTCATATTAGCTCTAGACACATATTTAATTACTTCCTACATTCATGTAAATGAATTTGGTTTATTGAAATGAAATGAAAACATAATTATATAAAAAATTAACAGTTAATGTGACTCCTACACTTATTCCAGTGGACTTTGGATAAAGCTGTTATATGGTTTAGGCTACTGTTTTTTTGAAATTCTAGGAAATAGTAACCACTGAATATCATATCATATCATATCATATCATATCATAAATAATCTAACAAATGAGAAACATATCTATCATATTTTATATATCTCACACAGCTGTGTACATGAGGTCAATAACTTGCATGAAACTGGTGGTAATCTTTTCAATTTATAAGGTTATCAATACCATTAATGAAAAAATCAGAATTGTATACCACAGTTTTACACAAACACATGAGATACATCAAGGATTACTTCTAATTTTCAAACAGTAATGAAACTTTATCCTCAAAATATAGTTATATTTTTATAGTCTATTCACAAAAGTGTGAATTCAAATGATAAGGCCCAAATCCAAGAGAAAAGGTCGTGAATGGCTAACTTAGCTGGTAATGAAAAATTAATACCAATACGCCTGAAAGCTCACAATTTTGTGACGGTTCAAAAGGGAGTGATTAAACTCAACTTAAAATCACAGGTAGACATTTCAGCTGAATTTGAGAACAGAGTTGATGAAAGTACTTCTATCTAAACCAGCTGACATTGTCTGGAGTGATAAGAGTTCATATGCCTCCTCCCATCAGCATAACTGTTGGGGCAGTGTCATCCCACACAACTGGGGCTGCAAGCAAATATCTATCCATGGTCTATGTCTGGCTGCACTAATGCTTCCATCAAGCACTGAAAGGCATGAAATATTTTCCCAAATGTCCCATATCGTCTTTGTTGTCTTTGTTTCACACAGACAGTCTCAGGATTTTTCCCCTCATCATTTGGCAATTTTTCTCAGTCATTAGGAGAACAGTCATAACTCCATGTAGAGATGATGAAAATGAAATCCAAACCGAAGTCATTCATCTAGTGATGGCTACAATATTATAAACTCACTAATTAGAATGATTCACATATGTGTTAATCCAGAATGGATAGGCAAGGATGGAGAGGTGGTGGGGTAGCCCTGTATGTTAGGGAGTGTTTTGTCTGTCCAGAGCTTAATGATGGTGAATATACAGTTGAGTGTTTATGGGTAAGAATCAGGGGGAAGGACAGCAAGGCAGGTATGGTGGGAGTCCGTTATAGACCACCCAACCAGGACAAAGAGGTAGATGAAATATTCTATTAGCAGCTGGGAGAAGTGTCACAATCACTAGCCCTTGTTCTTGTGGGGGACTTCAACTTACCAGATGTCTGCTGGAAATACAATACAGTGGAGAGGAAACAGTCTAGGAGGTTCCTGGAGTGTGTGGAAGATAACTTCCTGACACAGCTGGTGAGGGAGCCAACTAGGGAAGGTGCCCAGCTGGACCTGTTGTTTATGAACAGAGAAGGACTTGTGGCTGATGTGATGGCTGGAGGCTGTCTCGGACACAGTGATCATGAAATGATAGAGTTTTCAATTCTCGGAAAAGTAAGGCAGAGAGGTCAGCAGAACTGCTACCTTGGACTGCCAGAGAGCAGACTTTGGCCTTTTTAGGAGCCTGGTTGACAGAGTCTCTTGGGAGGCAGTTCTGAAGGGCAAAGGAGTCCAGGAAGGCTGGACATTCTTCAAGAAGGAAATCTTAACGGTGCAGGAGCAGGGCATCCCCATGTGCCAAAAGACAAGCCAGCAGGGAAGAAGACCGGCCTGGCTGAACAGAGAGCTTTGGCTGGAATTCAGGAAAGAAAGGAGAGTTTATGACCTTTGGAAGAAAGGGCAGGCAACTCAGGAGGGCTACAAGGATGTCGTGAGGTTATACAGGAAGAAAAGTAGAAGGGCCAAAGCCCAACTAGAAATTAATCTGGCTACTGCTGTAAAAGACTGTAAAAAATGTTTCTATAAATACATTAGAAACAAAAGGAGGGCTAAGGAGAATCTCCATCCTTTATTGGATGCAGGGGGAAACATACTGACAAAGGGTGAGGAAAAGGTTGAAGTACTTAATGCCTTCTTTGCCTCAGTCTTTAATAGTAAGACCAGTTGTCCTCTGGGTACCCAGCCCCCTGAGATGGAAGACAGGGATGGGGAGCAGACTGAAGCCCCCGTAATCCAAGGGGAAATGGTTAGCAATCTGCTACACCATGTAGACACACACATGTCTATGGGGCCAGACGGGATCTGCTCAAGGGTACAGAGGGAGCTGGTGGAAGTGCTCACCAAGCCACTTTCAATCATTTACCAGCAGTCGTGGCTAACCGGGGAGGTCCCAGTTGACTGGAAGTTAGCAAATGTGACACCCATCTACAAGAAGGGCCAGAAGGAGGATCTGGGGAACTACAGGCCTCTCAGCCTGACCTTGGTGCCAGAGAAGGTTATGGAGCAGATTGGTTTGAGTGCCATCATGTGGCACGTACAGGACAACCAGGTGATCAGGCCCAGTCTGCATGGGTTTATGAAAGGCAGGTCCTGCCTGACTAACCTGATCTCCTTATATGACAAGGTAACCCACCTAGTGGATGAGGGAAAGGCTGTGGATGTTATCTACATAGACTTTAGTAAAGCCTTTGACACCATTTCCCACAGCATTCTCCTGGAGAAACCGGCTGCTCGTGGCTTGGATGGGTGTGCTCTTTGCTGGGTAAAAAACTGTCTGGATGGCTGGGCCCAAAAAGTGGTGGTGAATGGAGTTAAATCAGTTCCTGTCACAAGTGGTGTTCCTTAAGGCTCAGTATTGGGGCCAGTTCTGTGTAATACCTTTATCAATCATCTGGACGAGGGGATCGAGTGCACACTCAGTAAGTTTGCAAACGACACCAAGTTGGGTGGAGTGTTGATCTGCTTGAGGGTAGGAAGGTTCTACAAAGGGATCTNAGAAGGCCAACGGCATCCTGGCCTGTATCAGAAACAGTGTGGCCAGCAGGAGCAGGGAAGTGATTGTCCCCCTGTACTCGGCACTGGTGAGGCCGCACCTCGAATACTGTGTTCAGTTTTGGGTGCCTCACTACAAGAAAGACATTGAGGTGCTGGAGCGTGTCCAAAGAAGAGCAACAAAGCTGGTGAAGGGTCTTAAGAACAGGTCTTATGAGGAGCCGTTGAGCAAACCTCCTTATGAGGAGCGGTTGAGGTTGTTTAGCCTGGAGAAAAGGAGGTTCAGGGGAGACCTTATCACTCTCTACAACTACCTGAAAGGAGGCTGTAGTGAGGTGGGTGCTGGTCTCTTTTCCATATAACAAGAGATAGGAGGAGAGGAAATGGCCTCAAGTTGCTCCAGGGGAGGTTTAGAATGGAAGCTAGGAAAAATTTCTTCACTGAAAGGTTTATCAAGCAGTGCAACAGGCTGCCCAGGGAAGTGGTTGAGTCACTGTCCTTGAGGGTATTTAAAAGATATGTAGATGTGGTGCTTAGGGACATGGTTTAGTGGTGGACCTGGCAGTGCTAGGTAAATGGTTGGACACAATGATCTTAAAGGTCTTTTCCAGCCTAAATGGTTCTATGATTCTAATCACTAGGAGTGTCAAAACCAGTATTCTGCCACACCATTAAAGAGAAACTATGATCTAATGTTAACTGTCCTAAATTATTCTCCAGAACTTGGAATCAGAGAATAATCCTATTCAATAGCACTGTCACAGAGAGCCTACAAAATTCGCGCTCATTCACCTGTTTTGAAAGCACTGTTTTCTGAGCCGCAGAATCTGTCTTTCCAATCGAAACATTCACAGGTGTGACAAATATGACCATTTTTAATAATCCATAGGTAAGGTACTCTTGGGGAATAGAGGATGGTAGGTTTGACCCTCCTTAAGTCTGTCATCATCTCAGTCAGTGCTCTGAAGGATTGGATAACAGAGTAAACAGTTTACTCACCTGGCCATAAAAAGGACATACAAAAAAAGGTTCTTTTCTTCATACCTACAAGCCTTCCAGATTTAGGACTGCTGTCTCCCTTCAGCATTTGTCTGCGTGATTCTGCTTACTACAAAAGCAGTTGTGCCAATCACAGTATCTACCGCCTCTTTCTTCCTGTACGTTTAGAAGAAATCTCAAGTACATTGTAATAACCACTACAATGGATAAGTGGCTTCTTTGTGGATAGAGCCACTGGTGATCTCCCTTTGGCACACTGTCTTCATTGTCAGTTAGCCAGCACAGCATTTTCACACTTACAGTAGGGCAAAGTGGGTATAAAGCACCAGTAAATTCGACTACCTTTGACAGTTGCTTCATTCCTACAGAAATCGTGACACATGGAAAAATCTGATATGAATTAGTGTGAGAGGAATAACTCTCAGTGTCAGGATTCAGGATCAGGAGAAGAAACAGGGGGTAATTAATCTGATCTGTCTTGGATACTCAGAGTAAACTGAATCATCTCTGTTTCTTCTTGACTCTAAAGAAAGCTTGGGGTGACTGTTGCAGGCTTTCCACATGTACCTTCTCACAAAACCTCACTGTGATCCTAATATGAAAATTTCCAAATAAACTGTTGGTTTAAAAATCACATACGAACAACAAAGCAAACCATACTGGATCTTTCTTGACAAATTTTCACATTTCTGAATATGAGGGAGTTTTAAAAATACAAAGTCAAAACCATATGAAAGTATTTTGTTGAAACTTTCTACCTCAATTTGCCCTCCATTGATGTCAAACATGGGAAACCCCAAGAAAATTCCTTGCTAATGTTACTGAACACTGAGAAAAATCTTAAAATAGAAATTGGCCAATTTTGATACAACATGAGGAAAGACGGGGTTTTTTTGTCTGTCAAAGCAGGAAGCTCTTTTAGAAATGTAGACATCTAGGAAATAACTGATTTTTAAATAACAAAATTAAAATGTATAGTACAATATATTAGATAAATTGTGTGTCAAAATACATCTAGTTGTTTGGATATGCACTAAAACTCCATACACCATAATGCAATTTATTTCTTGCAATGCCATGTAAGCAGGGAGAGTTTTTGCAGTACTGAGGCTTCAAGTAGCTTCCAGTTCTACATTACAAGATAAATATATACATTGACATAATCTTACAAAAATCCAATGCAATCATACTAAAAGTAGAAATCATTTGCAATGGCATAATTATATATGTGTACAATGATGATCTTACAATTATATAACACTGTCAAACCTGATGAATCCCAAAGCACCTTAAAACTCCACCTGATTACACTCCGTCAAAAGCACGTACTTTCTTTCAGTTTAGAGATGTGGAAACACAGACATTTGTGTATGAAAATTCGTAAGTCCCAGGAAGTAATCTATTTATCCTGCAGGTGTCATGAGCTATATTGCTTCACACCTGTGTTGTTCTGAGAAGTCCTGGTAAGTCACATAATGTCCAACCTTTCCATTCATGATACACATATTTATGTATGTGTCTGAGAATTTAGATGCAAATGGCTCATAAGGGGTGAGAGCACACATATTAAAAATGGCAGTATATAATTAGCCATTTTTCTTGCTTCTAACATATAGCCAGCTTTGGACAAAAGATTAACAACCTTTAACACAGCGAACGGTTAAGTGGGAATAACCAGTGACAATGTGGTACAGGAAGAGAATAATACCATATCTAATTAAAACTGCAAGGAGAATTAAAGAAAGAAGACTGTAATTAACGAAGTTAGCATTTGGCAAGGACACTGGGGTTAACGTCCTTCTTTTTGTGTAGAGTGTCATGGGATCTTCAATGCCTGTGTGCAAAGACTGGAACATGAGAATTTCCATTCAGAGGGCTCAGTCCTGAAAGATGCTCAACTTTGAAGCTTAGACTAATTATAAAAGCAAACTTCAGCTGAAGTACCTGAGCAAGTGCCTGACTTGAGCTCGGCAGCACCTCACAAGAGCCCATGACCTTGTGCTTGCTGGTAGTGTCCAAGACAAGTACTGTAAAGGCCTCATCCAGAGGAGCTTGTTACATTCAATATTTGGGTCTGAACTGCTATGAAGGCAGGATTGTGTGGCAAATATTAAGGGTTCATTACTTGCATGGATGTCTAGTAATGGACAGCTGTGATCACAATTTGCAGCCTCTAATACCAAGTTATGCTTTTTTTTTAAAGGAGAACATTACTAAGCCAGGAAAAACATTGCCTCATTAAGGGAAATCATGTGGTATTCCAAATCCCATAGCATGGCAGCTATTGGTAAATAACATGTAATTTCAAGGAAGACTTAAACCAAATAGCATTTCCATATCTTCCAGGAATGAAGGAGAAGGATTCATAATATGATAAAAAAATATATGGATACAGGTTGCCTGTTCCTGTTCACCTGTAGTCCCTAGACAGCTCTATGTCACGATAGTGTTCACATACATGATCACATACAATTTAAGTATTTTTCCGTTTTGACTAGTCTTTGCATGATGTGTTTCTCTTACAGTAACACTCAAGTCTGTAAAGATCATGGCTTTATCACAGGCAATGTTGCACAGCTAGAAAATAACAGCCCAACCCGCTTCTGAAGCCAGATAGATTTTTCTTTATTCAAAAATTCTGCTGAATGTGGTAATGCCCAGTCTGGACTAGAAAGCATTTCCTGGATATTGGGTTCATTTAACATACCATCACGTAATCCATTCCATAAAGTAATTATGTTCTGTCTAAAATCAATTAGGTTTCACATCTCCATTATTTTTATTTGGAGTATGTTCCAAAGGTTGAATGATTGCAAAATATTGTTAAAAATTTTTCTTTTTGTTTCCATTCCCAGACAAATGTTGGTTTGGGTTTTGTGTCACTTTAACTTATATAGCTCATTGTTTAACATCCCCATGTGATTATTGTCAGTGACCACAGCTCCCTTAAGCCTTTGGTTTGCTAAGTTGAACAGGCCATGCTTCTTTAGCCAGACTTCCCATGCTATAATGTGTCCTAAAGACCTCTCTCTATCTTTCCTGCTTTGAATTGATTTTTCTGAAGGGTGGACATCTTTATTTGTCTACAGTATTCTAAAAGTTTTGTACCCAGTGAATTCTGCAGTAGATATTTCCTTGTAATCTCTTGGAAATTTCTCTCGTGATGGATCCTAAGATCATATTTATCACCTTTTTGCAGTCCCATCATTTTGATGGCTTATAGTCATCCTCTGAGCAACTAATGTAACCAGATCTTTCTCTGTCATCTCCAGTTAATGAGCTCTCAGCTTACTGCAGACATTCCTGTTATTAGTATTTAAATGAATTACCCTGCACTCAGTACTATTACATTCCTTCCATTTATACCATTCTGTCATCACAGTCATATAATTCTTCCTCTATGATATCCTCATCCTCCTTTGTATTGGCAATACTTTCTACTTTTGCTACTTCAGTAAATTTCATCAGCATAAATTTATTTTTTTGTACCAAGGTCACTAATGAAAATATTAAATAAACTGAGGCTGAGGATTGATTCTTGGAGCACTTCATTAATATCTTCTCTTTTAACAAAATCTTTATCATGTCTTTAGCTTGCCCCTTAACCCAAAAAGAATCCTGTTCAGTTGCTTTCTATATAATCTGTATTGCATTTTATTAATATGCATTCATAAAAGAAGGTTACAATCAATAAACCCTGGATATGCAGGGCTAGCCAGAAAGACTAATTCCAGTACCAAACAGCTCTCCATACATCCAAAAGGACATCACTAATCATGGAAGTGATGGAGGGTATATACAATTTTAAA
>VYZV01006521.1:32456-58034 GCA_013401275.1 Pandion haliaetus | reverse complement strand
GGGAAGAGGCAGCAGAAGGGACTGTCCTGTTAGTGGAGGCTTACTTCCAGCTACTATTTCTCTCAGGGTCTAGTTCCTCAGTCATATTCACAAGCCCAAATGTATGATCACAAGGGTGAAGATGGCCCCAGAAAATACAGTGTTCAGGACCAGACTGCCTCTACCAGAGGTCTTCATTCTGCCCAGGTCAGAAGAGCCCATGAAAAAGAGGGCAAGTGGGAAGCAAGCCACAGGAATAGTCCTGCTAGCAGAACCTTCCTTTGCTACCCTCTTTTGCAGGGTTAATAACTGCAGACATGCAGCTCACCAAGTGTGTCTATGTGCCTATATTTCCTGCAGTATCAGAAGTATGGCAGAGCAGTTGTGCAGTACAGATGGTTCTGAGGATCACTGGCCCTATTACACGTGGTCAGATTGCCCGTACTGCACCTACAGACTCGACAAACAGGGAAGCATAACACATGCTGCTTCAGTTGTCTCAAGAAGAACCTATGTAGCTGCCTAACCTGAAAGGTTGAGTACTACATCTGCAAGAAAAAAATCTCTTTTGGTGCTTGGAAAAAATTAGTACTTGCTCAGACTGCATCTAGAATGAAGTGTTCACATGTGAAATATTTGTACAATACTTTATCCTTTCCCACCCCTAAATATATCCCACTTAAATCATGTTCCCATGAACCTAATTGATAGCATCACTTTGAAAAACAGTTTTGTAAAATGAGGCTATTTCTTCTTCTTAGCCACAAAACATGTTAGCACCCATCCATTTCAATGTGGTTCTTGCTTATTCATTTAATTAAAAAATCAAGGCAGGGATTTTACAAAGTTTTTGTACTATTATTCCATATATGCATTCCAAATGTAGAAATCTAAATTTGGAACTGTTTCCACAGTTCATTTTACACGTCAGGTAAAAGTTCATTAAGTATTTCTGTTACTGGGTTACAAAACATAAAAACCACATACTTAATTTCTTGTCATTCCTTTCCTATTTATTCATGACAGGTAAACAAAACTTTTATCAATCTTTAAAGTTTGCAGATAACTTCAAAATATGCACTGAATTTGGCCAAATAGTGAGTTGCTCAATAAGTGTATAATAACCCAGTCATTGCAAATCCATTTTCTAAATAGCAATATCT
This sequence comes from Pandion haliaetus, assembly GCA_013401275.1. Classification (NCBI taxonomy): domain Eukaryota; kingdom Metazoa; phylum Chordata; class Aves; order Accipitriformes; family Pandionidae; genus Pandion; species Pandion haliaetus. The sequence goes on along the minus strand of VYZV01006521.1, from coordinate 56,892 downwards.
GGTATATCGGGTGTTTCCAGTTTTTGACAAGGGAAAAACTGGGGTAATTCTTGTATTTTCAATATGTGTTTTAGTAAATTGTGACTTTTAATCTAATTCAAAGGTATTGCAGACCCGATGCATAATCTTGTCAATCCAAGTCCTGTACTCAGAAGACTGGGGTTCAACCTCTGGCTTTCTTTTGCAATTGCTGTGTTGCTTGAAGAAAGTTGAACAATATAAGCTGTGATATTTTTTTCTTTGTAGGGATGTGCTTACACTGCCAACTGTCAAAAAATTTGTAGTATACCGCTTTTAGAGTTTTAGGTCCTTCTGTAAGTGCAATACAAAAATACTTATATTTTAAAATAGATGGTCTTTAGTAATATCCAAATGTTCCAGTTCCTCTTTTTATTATCTAAAGAGAACAGCAGAATAGCAAATGCTTCCCTTTTCAGACTTGTTTTCCTTCGAACAAATTGTATCTCCTTCTATATTTATCTTTAACATGGTTCATAATTACACACTCCTCAACCAGGGACTTAATGTTCAGATATATTATATTACATATTATGTATTATGCATGAAAACTAGTTCATTTTTTATCTTCAAATAATGATCATCAAGCTGGTTCATTATTCATCAGAGAAAAATGAACTCTGTTCATATTCCTAGTTACAGTACATTCCTGCCCTGATCATATACATAGAATTCCATTGTCTAGATAAAAGTGTCATCAAATATGACCAAGCAAAGGAATTTTCTGGAGAATCAGCCTTTTGCAAGAGAGTTCTGTTCTTTCAATTGTCATCTCTTAATTATATGTTTTTAGCTGTTCTTGGCTTTTCTCGTTAGAACACTAGCATAACACACACGGACCAAAAGTGAAGTGATGTTGTGATACTGTCATCATCCAACCTGCAGCTGGAAATGTAATGTCACAGGAGTACTGCCCCACTAACATCCAGGGTCTGAAACCCAAAGATGACAATTAAATGACAGCTCTGTTAGCTGTTTTGCTAAGATTATTTCACTAGTAACACTAGCTAATGCACTAATTCGTCGTTCAATCCAACTTCCATTACCCTGGCTACCATATGAGAACACATATACCAAACTATTTGAATTCTTCCTCTAAAAACAATGAACAAATGTCAGCACAAAAACACAAGAAAAGTGAAAAATTGAGGCTGAGGGACAAGTGACAACCAGATTTTTTTTAAGGATTAGACTATTGGGCAATTTCTCTTAAATACAGGTGTTAAGATGTCTATTACCAGTACTTATATTATAGATTTTATATATATATTATATGCTTTATGTTATGTCCTCTTACATTTCACGTGTCACCTAAGTATCTGAATACATTACAGTAAGGTATTTACTGATTTCTGTGATCTAGTGTGTTCAGCTGGATTAACACGTGCCATGCAGAATTTCAATTCGGTTGGAATTCCCTTCTGTAGCAGTTGATTTCTGATATATTCACAAGTGTTTATTTATAGTGCAAATATAAATGCATAGTTAACTACTGCATAAACCACTGTACACATGTGGTAAAGGTCATAGAAGGCCTTGGCTGATGGAGAAGGAGGTGCTAAGAAAAGCAGTTGTATCTTTTAGGGGTTTATTTCTTAAAACAGCCTTCAAGAAATCTTTGTGTTTTCCACAAGTTAGCTTTATCATGCAGTGAGAAGCTGGACTATGCCTGGAGAACAAAGTGAGTGGCCACTGTTGTTGCCTCTGACCTCACAAGTCTTTTATTCCCCTTATGTAAAAGCCATTGACAGAAATTCCTAAAGTTTAGCTCCAGAAGCGATCATAACCTATCCGCTACAGACCCCAAGGAGCCTGATGTAGCCTTCTCTATTATCTGTCATTTACTATGGACCTCAGGTCTTGCATTGCTGTATACAAACAGCAAGAGACATACACCAGAGGTTATGCATCAGGGCTTTGGGATAAGACAGAATCTGCCTGGTGGCCCCAAACAGCAGGATTTTTTTTCAGATTGGCTGCACTGGAGCTTAGAATTAGTGAGGAGTGCATATTAGGAGAACTAGAAACTTGTATTACATATCCTTTTCTCTTACCTCTGTTCAACGTGTGTTAAGCCCTGAGATGAAGACCATGTTTGTCAGAGGTACTTACATACAAACAACTGTATATTTTAAAGTAATAATTCCATTTATGTCTATTTACCTTTCTGAAAGAGAAAACCAAAGAGGTAAAAAGGAACTTATCCTTCAGTTCATAGCTATGAAAAAATTTACTCCAGTTGCATGAAGCTTGAGTCTTCTGGCTCCCTTTAGCCAGAAAGGTCTACCCCCAAAACAGAGAACGGGTTATTAGACGTTGTGCTGTTAGAGTGTTAGAGACGGAGCTGAGCTTTTTGGGCATTTTGCACAGCTTTTGAGTGCTGCACCTATGTAAAAGTGGACCACAGTTCTTCTCCTGACCCAAAGTATTGTATGCTCTATGCTATGAAGACCTTTTCTACGGCATAAGGTAAATTGCACTCATACCCAATCTATCTGGAGTACTTACAGCAGGGAAGAGAGCTGTACACTGCCCATTTCCACCTCAAACTACTATATTGTGTGAAATACTGAAAACAAACCTTCATCTGGCATCTGTACGACATTCAAAACAGCAGTGGCAGTGATAGCAAAAGACTCTTCCAGCTGCAGAAAACAGGCCGGAGGAGTTCTCAGTTTGTGCATTTCATTGTTAGTTCTCTGCAATTGAAAGACACAATTTCCTATCTAGCACCTTTATGCTATTGAAGAAAGACAAAGAAAATATTTGCTCACCAGTTTTATTTTTGAGGAGTCTATTATTTCCTCAATAGCTACCGACTGTTCCTTCTCCTTCATTTTTCTTTTTTGTTAAACTTGGAAATGATACCAGGGAGTGCTATACAGAAGTTTATATACTTAGGTGAACTTTGATTCTTCCTTGGACTTTAAGACTAATCTAGTGTAGAATGTGATTGACAAAGCATTTTCATTGATGTTATGCAGCCTTTTCAAGTTACCCAACCTAAGCAAATGAGGTTGTTAATGTTTACTCTGGCCCTTTCTCTAAAATAGTTTTGAACTTTAGCAGATTTTATACACTTCTAAAGGTTGCCAAATGACATCAGTATTCACTAAATAAAAAATACTCATGATTATGCAGCAGGGGGCTGCCTAGATCAGCAATGCTATATGCACCTCTAATGGAAACCTGGCTTTACTTCATGATTGAATAATCACAGCAATTATTGAACAAAATACTTTGGAGGATACCTCTGAATATCTTTTTTCTGTATGATTTCTGGGAATGGGACAGATGGCAGTTTTTGTAATACATCCAGATGGTAACCATCAGTATTTGACAAATAATTAATACAAATACAAATTATTAATGCCATGATGAGAAACTGTGACCTCAAAGACCTTGAACTAGCAGTGAGATTTTGCAGACAGCGTGCACTGTGCTTTTATCAATAAATAGCCTCTACATAAAATCAAATGCAGAGTTAACAGATGTAATCAGAACTTTATACGGGCTGTAGTTAACAGAATCATAAAAATTAGAGAAGGAAAACATCTATCCTGTCCTGTCCTGATCTAACCTCTACTCCATGGCTGTACAACACAAGGTTTTTTCAAATGCCAAAGGAGCTCGACAAATACAAGTGAGCCACAGGGCAACTGAGGATTTTCTCCGTAAGCTGTTTTCCTGCAAGAGGGACAGAAGTGGAGCGATCCCAACTGACTTGACTCCAAAGTGGACTGGAAGCAGACTGTAGCTACCAATCTCAATGAAATAGTGTGCTATGAATATATGAAATGAAGTCATGCAAGTGAAGCAACGAAGCCTCAAAGGATCCCTCAAGAGGTGACCTATTCCAAGGCAACACCTTCGCACACAGCACTGTGCTCCCCACTCTGCCACCGTTCCCCCCACCTGGCTGCCCCCAGCTCAGACCTGCCATCTAATGGCTAGCAAAACCAGGTGCTTCTGCTTCCCCGCTCTGTTAGTGATTTAATTCTTCTTTTCCTGGCAGATAAATACCACATACTTCTAGTCAGATTCAAAGGAGGACTGAAGAAATTTGCTTAGCTTCGCAGATAGACAAAGTTCCCAACAACGGATTCATTGCCTGTGACAGCTCTAAATCTCTGAGGTGATGTGAACTTCAAAGCACCAGTGACACCATAACGATTTCAGTACGCAGTTAGAGCTGGAGCTGTTGGAGGAATTAATGCTGTTTCAAATCTTTAAGTATTTCTTTCCTTTAAAGGAGAAAACTGTTTTGGAAACTATTTTTGGAGATTTTTTTTTTTTTAATAACTTGTTCTAACAGATATTTGCTGCAGCTTTGTCTAGGACTACCAAGGCTATTCTATTCCCTGAGTGATAATAATCCTTTATATCACACTTATGGTACATTTATCTATATATAATAAAAAATTCTGTGCTTTCTATTGGTTAGAAGCCATTGCTTTTAGGAAACATTCCTGCAGGCAAGCTCATTCAAGGGGATGATTAAAGAAAATATTTCTTAAATTTTATGAATAAACCAACATAGAAATACTTTTTTCTTGGCTCTATTTAGTGCTGGACATAGTAGAAACTCAATGAAAAGGTTTTCTATGGAGAAGCTTTCAATTTTCTCCCAAGCAGTCCAAAAGGAACTGCTCCATTTTCTGTAGTCATTCAATATCTACTACTCCAGCAACAGTGAGCCGGTTCAACATATCACCAGCTGGGCCACTGCTGGTGATTTTCTGAAGACCGGTTTTATGGTAGTGCTCTGCCCCAAGCACTACTCTGCACTGCTCCTTAGCTCTGACCACCAGCCATCTAGTCATTACAGAGCCTCTCTTCCCAGGCTTCTTCAAGAATACTTCTAAAAGCTCTTGTTTTCTTGTGCACCAGAACAAAAGACAACTTAGAATCCTTGGAAATGTTCACAAAATTAAATTATTTTCTGGCCGGTGACACCCAGCATGGTGCAAGAGAAGCCTGTGCCTTTGCAGAACATCAATACCCTCTCATTTTATTCTCATTCCAAGCCAGTCAATCTCCTAATGCTTTTGACGTAAGTTTTAGTGGACTGCATGTCAAGTAGTGGACATTATCCCAGTAGCTGTACTGTAATTATTTGGGCTACAGCAGCTATTTCTGAATGAAGGTACCGGTAAAATGCCAAATGTTTTCATAGAGATCACTGTTGTACTTGCTAAATTACTAGGTTTTCTGGTGCGTCCTAGGGCTGTATACATATATTAGCAAAACAAAACAACGTTTAGTAACAAGTAGAGGTTCACTAGGTCACACACTGTCAAATCACACCCTGAAAAGCACAGTGATCCTATTTTTTAACTCTGCACTTTTCTGACTCTCTTCACTGTGACTAATGTTCTCCACATCTGCCTTAATACAGCACGTTTCTTAAACTTCCTTTTTTCAGATATTGAAATGAATGTAGACCACAGCTTTTTAGAACTTGCCCTAAACTTTGAATGACGGTGTCATACATGCTTTACATTAACAGACCTGCACATCTACATTTCCTATGTTATGAGCATTTGGAAGTTAATAAACTTTGAATTCACTACAGAATGTTGAATAGCTTGTGAGGATTTTGAATAAGAATGAAAGTTTTACTTTTCAAATGTCTGTCACAATATCTGATATATGTAACATTAGTTCACTTCTAAAACTCACTCATATATTCTTTGTTTCATTTTTACAATAATTCCTATAAGGTCAGGAAGAAACCTGTTGCTCCTAGTATGACACTTAGAGAAGAAATTAATTTCTTACAATATAGATTAATACATTGCTGTCTGTTAGTAAACAGTTTCATAAAACTAAATTATTATGAAAAGGAAAAATTACTTGAAATTGGTGTCATCTTCAAGGGGGTTTTTTATTAAATCTTACTTTCTCTATGGTGAATAAACAGTTGCCGTAAATGATAATTCATAAGAATAGTTATGATTTGATTTCAGCTCTGTTTTCTAGAGAAAGATATAACTGGGTTTACAAATACTTTCAGAAGAATCAAGACCTCTTGCATATATAGGGAGGACCTAGTCTTATATTTTAACTGAACTTCTAAAAAGTTATAAAAAGTAGGTTTCTACCAATAGGGTACTCTTAAGAGCAATAGAAACACAGCCAGAGAATTCCCAGAGAATTCGAGTAATTCTTAAGTTACCACCCAAAACCAGAGTGTTTTATAAAATTATGAATTTGGGTCCAAACACATTAAAAGCCAGACAAGCCACTCTTCAGAAACTGTAATTATTTTAATGGGAGATGGAGGAATGTTCTTGTTTTCACTTCTCTGATTCTACTAATACATGACTGTAATTCATTAATTCAGGGTCAGACAATGAGCCTCTGAGCAATTATTCACATGAGTGGTCTCACAGAATTCAATGTCCTCATTTAATGTGCCATTAAAATGGTACATGGTTGCATCTAACTAAAGCAAACATTAATTCACTGCAACACACAACAGGTAGCACTGCAAAATCCCTAATGTCATCCATTTTCTTTTGAGAAAAATGAGAAAAGAAAATGGCTTCATGAGTTTGGCTTGTTCAAGAAAAGATTTTGCTGAAAAAATGCCCTAGCCTTAAACCACATTCTGAAAATGAAGCGAGTCAGATTTTTTCAGAATTTTAGAGAGAGACTACTTTGCACAGTTTGGGAAAATTCAAGACAATGCCAAGGAGGGAAAAATCTAAGATGAAATTCTAAAAATACTTAAGCATTACACTGGAGAAGTGTAAAGAGGTAACAAACACCACATCACACAGGTACAAGAGCAATTCGGTCCCACTTGTGATCTCACTTACTTTATGTTGACGGTAGCCACCATAGCCAGGCACCTTGTGCAGAAGTACATAAGAGGTAATATGAATCTTTAACTAGAGCACAAACCCAGTTCCTCTTCTCAGGGGAATTAGATGTTCTTTCATTCCTGATCATGTCTCCTAGTCAAACACTGTTGTAATATATATATTTTTAACTGAGATCAAGAAAATGTCATTGCTTTTAATATTGTAATGAAAAACTGGATCTGAAAAAACCACTTATTTTGTACATGTCTCTCTATCTTTCTCTATTGCACAGCTTATGACCAAAATTTTGCAGGCAGATTTAGGAAGTTGCCTGAAAGATGCCATAAAACCATGAGTCATGGGCTAAATGCCTGAAATCACCTCTATATGCCCATTTCTTTCATATCTTTTTGGAGTACACATTGCCAAAAGAGAAGACAGAAGAGGCAGAGACACTGCTTCTACACTGACACAGTTCACATGCCATAGTATTACACAGAAAGGTATGGAAATACATGCTATTCCCTGGCTTACCTAGCAGTCTGGTGATTTCCTCAGCACAAACAAAAATCTGAACACCATTACCTGGCCCACAGGCATTGCAGGAGTCTCAAATCTTTGCAAGTAAGATACCAGCTAGGCCTAACAGTTCTTGTGTATTTCCTTGCTCATCAAGAGTGGGGTATTCAATACATTTTAGGGACATATCTCCTTCATGGCTGAAGATAAAGGCTAATGAATCTGAAATTAGCAAAGATTAACATCAACCACTTTTAAAAGGTGTTGAGGGACTATGAATCCAATCCAAACCTCAGAATTCATGCCGCTCATCACCATCCCACAGTACCACACCCGAAAGGATCCTCCCCTGCCTCATGTTAATTTAGGCCAAAATATTAATCCACTCCCCAGGGAGCATTTCTTTGTTACATTCTGTACTGAGATATGTATAAATCAGTCTGACTGTATTAGTTCTGTAGCTGGCATGCAAATGCCAGCTACTCATGTGACTATTAATTGCCCTTAATAGTGGACTGTGTAGTGGGCAACACAGAGGCACAGAGATCTTATCTCCTAAGGTATTTTTGTAGCCAATGATGTTCTGTAGTCAGAAAAAGATGTTCCTCCAGTGGGTGATTAAGAGCAAGCACCTGACTCTGTATTCTGAAATGAAGAACTTTGTAGACTGTCAAAGCCTGTGAAAACCCTTCTGCCTTCACCAGAGTGACGTTTCCCTTTATCAGTACCCATTTTAAGGCCCTGAGGACAAAAATCTGTGGAAAATGGTTCCCAAGATAAATTTGAGTTGAGAGGAAAAAGAACATCTCTTCTATAAAGTGTGTTGCATTACAGTTATTGATAGGCATTATTTTCACAAATAATGCTCTATGCATTGTTGTGTCCAGAAAAGGTCCATCCTTCCTCTTCAAATGCATAACATATATTGAAATGTAAGTAGCCTTTGTTAATTCTCTGTCATTTCTTTACAAAAAGATGTTACAAAATTATAAGTTTGTTACGTTTAATTCTATAAAAAATTTCATCTAAAAAGTTACATTTCTCATCTTTGCCCTTGAAATTATTCAACTAAGTGCAAATTGCCTTTATGAAAGTCAAGAAATAGAGCCCACTCTTGCTTCAGCGTAAGTCACTGGAGAAACTACTGTACTGTAGAAAACATTACATGGGGAAGCTTTGACCTTTTTTAGATGAGGTAGAAGAATCTTTAAGACTTTAAAAGGCCTTGTAGAGTCTAGAGACGCCTCTTATCCATAGTCCTTCATGGTACTTAGTACCTTGAATGGGTTATGTGCCAGACCTGGTGCAGGGCTAGAACCCCAAATGCTATTCAGACTACTTAAAACAGCTGTGTCCCAGAACATTGGAACCCTTTCCTGTAATATTTCTTGACAAAAAGACAAACTGAAGAGAAAGGAGAATAGACCACTGATAGTACTGCTTAAGTCTCTGAAGTGTGACATGCTTGAATCACTCAGTGAAATTCTCTATTATAAACAGCAAGACAAAATTCCACAAAATACTTACAGTTCTTTGCATTAGTAGAGGAGTTTCAGAACAACCTATCCCTTCATCATTAAAACTTGATTCCATATTGATTATGTCTTCAATCACCTCTTCCATCTGATAAAATAATATTTTAAGACCAATCATTACAAATAATAATGGAAAAAATGTTATTCTGAAAACAGAGAGGAATTAATCTTCCATATTTATTACATCAGAAAACCTGAATTTCAGAAGTTTATATTTTAAAATTCAAATAATTCAAGCACTTTTAAACAATATTCACATTTTTTACTTCTTGTGAAAACAGTCTTTGTGGTTTAGCAAGTTACTTCTTTCCTCCCAAACACCAGCCCATTCCCCTTTTTTAACCCCTTATTGCAACACCAAGATCAGATGACAGGACTGCATTGCTAAGTCGTAACTGTGATCTGTCACCTTCATCAAATGTGTCACATCCACAGTGTATTGTTGCATTGGTGCAGGAAGGCTGAAAGGAGCCTGTGGTTCTGCAAGGGTGTGAGTCACTCAAGAATTGGTGTTACACACTGCTCTCAAGATTCAGCAGGCAAAGGTTTGTGTTGTGTTTGGCAGTACACTGGATACTTCTCCAGACAGCCTTCTGGTCCTAATCTGAATCAAAAATGACTGAAGCAGATGGAATAGCTAATTAATTACTTGGGATGAAGCAATGAATACTTTGCAGACATATAGGCATAGATTTGGACATGAGTTCTCAATGATAATTTTGGTCTGGTTCTGTTCACAAAATAAATTGGGAAAGATCCCATGCTGAACCTGTCACTGTTTACCGTCTGCAGGAGCAGTTGACTCATGCCCTGAGGCCTTTCAAGCAGCTCTTGGGAGCAATCTGAAGAGCTGTAGCTGAAGGAAAAGTAGAGGGTCCTATGCAAGGAAAGACAGTATCACACCGGCCAGGGACCTTTTAACACAGACTTTCAGGCCACATGGCCCAGCAGAGCTCATACATGCACTCAGTCTCCTTCCCTAAAAACCAGGCATGTGCTGTCCCAGGAGCTGTGCCCAGACTTATCTAGGAAAGTGCTGTCAGGGCCAAAAGATGCCAAGGAATGCCACCAATTAGACAGTATGAATGACTACAGTTCACTGCACCAACCTGTGTGTTGGCTCCATGCTATTTGCTCCATATTATTTGCTAATATACATATAGCCTACACTGAATCACAGGGCACATCCGCCCTAGGAAATTACACTGTGCCAGTCATCTCCCTGGGGCTCTGGGATGGGATTATTCAAATCATTGGAAAGATGCCTGCAAGGATTTTGGCCAGTGCTGACTGTCACTCTCCCAGTCATCACCAGGCACAGTTCAGAGGAGTGGTTTACAAGCAGCTAGCTGTCTTGCCCTCCCTGACAGAGAGTTGTAGAAGGGCAGGAACCAGTTATTCCTGGTCAGGTACTCAAAGTGCCTGAGGACAGTTCCAGCACACTGCACTTGCCAGCACAGAGGTGACCACAGAGGCCTCCACAAAGGCCATCTAAAATAATCTTTGCAGGCTAGTGGCTCCAGAAATCCATAAGCCTGACATAAAATGTCAGTTGTCAATGCAGAAGGAATGGAGGGACCCCAGATGAGCTCTCCAGGACGTGTCGGGTTTATTTTTTTCAGTTCCCTCACGCTTAGCTGCGTAACATCCAAATGCTCAAAAGGGTCACAGTGTATTTGTAAGACTCTTCTGTCCTGTTAAAGCCCAAGATATGATACAGCATCTCCATTTCTCATTTCTGTAGGAATTCCTCTTTTACCTAATAAGCAGTCTCTTTTGAAATCTGTTGAAGTATTAAAGGCCATAATGATCCACATCTCACACTGGCTGAGAATCTGACTTTTTATAATAGCTGTACCTCTATTAAAATACATGGTGGCACTAAAGTTAGCATATCTATGCCAATTTACCCAAGATAACCCACACATAAATATATCAGCTCACTGAAAAATGAATGAGCAATTCTTTCAGTTACATCTTTAAGGTAATCAGTATTTAAACTTTGTTATGCAGCTAGGATATTTCTTTTAGACAGAAATAACTCTCATCTGAAAAAAAATTTTTGCATTGCAAACTACATGTTCAAAAAACGTACAGCTATATATGACGCATAGATAAAAAGATGCAACAGTACATTTTAACTGGCAGTAATTCAGGAGTCTGATCATGCATTAAGCTATTCACAGGCATTCAAGGAATCACCCACATAATCCAAAAGGACTCAGGGATCAAGTGTGGCAATTGAAGGCCCCATGAAAGTAATCTCTTGCCCACTACCAACACAAGGTGGATCATGTAATGTTTTTGTAGAAGTACACAAAACCCATTTCCCCATTCCTTTTGCCAGCCCTTCCCTACCGCATTTTCGTGTTCGCCTCCAAGGGCCAGCAGCTTAGTAACGGGGCTTTCTGGTGTCCCAATATCGCTGACAGGAGGCATGTGTCCGTTTCTTAAAATGGAGGTCACTCCCACAGGCTGGATTGTGTGGGAGTGGGACAGGGAAAGCGTCTGGCTGGACAGCTTGGTATCAAGGGTCAGGTACTGCTTCACCTGGTGCCTCTGGCTTTGCTGTATGTGGTATCTAGACTGATTTTCCAAGTGTGTTTGTACCTGGGAAGGAATGGAAATAAAGTTTCAAGTTACTGGTACCAGTATTTGCCCATATGTTCACTTATAAAACTTCAAGACAATAGATTCAGCTTTAATAACACTTGGATAGAATTATTATTAATCTTAAATCTTTTTTTTTTTCAGTTTTGCACCCTTACACATTTCTTATTTGTGTACTATTTTCACTTAACACAGCTGAATAAACCCTCTGAATAATTATCAAAGAAAAGTAGAATTAGAAAAGATAAACATGATCCTGAGAAAAGTCCAGAACTATGCTACACACTCATTTAAGAATGATCTCTGTTGAAATCGATGGTCATTACAATCAAATCTACAGGCGTATATATACTCTAAAATTAATATCAGTGTATTTACTCTTTCATACCTGAAAAACATAATCCAAGCAACTTCAAGTAATATCAACAGCAGCAGACATTCACTCATACCTAAATCCACATTTGGCTCACCTTGTAATAAGTACAATCAGTTAAATGAGTCATTGCTGTACTTTTGCAAAAAAAAAACCCCAAACAAAATAAAGAGTCCAAGCTATCGTCCTGGATGACTATTCACTATCCTCAAACCGCGCAGTCTTCTTGAAGTGCTTCTTGAGGACAGAACACTTTTTGAGTTGGTAGGACTTTATAAACTGAGTGGTCATGCCAAAATGGCTAATTGAGTGAGACTTTGGGCCATCCTTTGATTACAGAGATTGACAGTTGCTACTTCAAACAGCTCCCATTTCAGATCAATGTCACATTCCTGCAACTTAACTACCAGAGGAGCACTGCATACACAAACCTTACTGTCATTTCAGCCCTGTGGCTTTCTCCTCTTCCTATGGCATGACTGGTCACAAATTTCTTGTAATAAATTTTTCTCAAGTGGCCTCTGTGTAAGCATGATTAATATTTGTTAAATAATAGCAAGACTTGCTTTGCAGCCCTTTTTTCTCAAAAAAAAAAATTCAGTCATTTAAACAAACTTCTTTTTAATTCCCCTAACATACATAAGCAGAGATAAATAGCCCATAAAAGGGGTTTGCATTTAAATTAGCTGTATTTTTGTACAATATTGCAGTACCTACTTTATTTTTAATCATGTTATGGTGGCATGTCTAGAATTATTTTAATTATGTTTCTTTAAACTAATTTTCTAGTCATAAAAAAAAGATTAAGCCATCCAGTAATGAATATAATATTAATTATTTTGATGTAGGCCTTAAAGCTATTAAATAATCTTCCATTAAAATATTTATATAAAATCTTAAATACAGTGTTTATATTTTCCCGTTTTATGTTAGGAAGGTATGCATCCCATGTAAGGTTTTAAAAACTACATGTGTATTTGGGATTTACTTAAATCGTGATACTACTTGTCTTAACTGAGATCTTTGTGTTAGTTTTAGAAAGTGTATAATGTACTGTTAATTTAAGCTCTGGTTTATCACGTGTAAGGATACATGTAAAACCATCCCAAATAATTCAGATACTTGTGCATCTATTTATTCCTTCAGCTTCAGCAAGGCTTAAGCTCATATTGAAAGTTAGACAATCAAGCAGTTTCTTAAATTAGAATCCAAACATGAAATCTACTGCATGTCAGTTTAACTAGAATATCGATCCTGGGCAGAATGCAATGTGCTGAGCAAAAGAAAATATGTCCTGTTGTATGACCAGAGCAGGGATTTGCTGCGCACCCTTGTTTTCTGCTGCTGTTTCAGAAGCACCCGTGGAAACTTTGTGCTTGTGGTGGAGTCTAGGGTCACTGCATGAATGCACGCAGTGACCACTACCCAGATCCTTGCGCTGCCTAAACTGATGAAGATCTCTTTGCAACAGTGAAGAGCACTGCCATCAACAGCTTTGAAAGCACAGCTTCTTCACATGGAACAAAAGGGAGTGGGATCAATGCATAGGCTACAAATGCATCTACTACATTTCACCCCAACTACTTTTTTCTCTCACATGAAGCTGGTGATCACTCTGTAATGAACAATGAATTGTTGTCTTAGAAATTCTCCAGGCCTACCTGAAGCATGAAATTCAGAATATCACATATCTTCAAATTAAATGGGAAACGTAAGAAATTTACAGTGTCTGAAGCCTATACTACCTTGTTTTCAAATTTGTTTTTAACAAGGAATTTTAATAAGGAAGTGGGATCTGCCACAAGAAATTTGCTGAAAAGTCAATGGCTTGCTTTTTGCTTTCTCTGGACTTCAGATTGCTAGTGGTAGACCAAACCTCTGTACAGCCTGATTTCCTAGTCAACCACCACAGGGCCATCCCACCAGGCAAGGAGAGGATCTGCGAAAGACGATCAGCTAACTGCTGACTAAGTAAAAAAATCAAGTTTATCAGGAGTGCTTATTTTGTATGATATTCTTCCAGTGCTTATATCTTGTCGGTACTGTCCTGAACTTCCACAAACAGGAAAAGAATTTAAAGCTTTGTTGATGGGATCTGTTGCTATGGTTTTGCAAATCTCTCCATCCCCTTTTCTGTGGCAGCTGCAGTCATTAGAAAGCAGAACCATTGAGGTTAAAAAAAAGGATCTATGCCCTGATTTTCAAAAAGTACCTGAAGTTGCAATCCCTGATCATCTTTATATACCTAAATAAGTCTTAGAAGTCAATGCTAATAATAAGAAGTAAAGCACTTTTGAAAGTCGAACCACTATGTAAAGACAAAGCAGAGCTGGAATCCTATTTTTATAATCATACTGATAGTGTATAATAAATGGGGAAAAAAAAAGGCATGCTATTCTAAAGGAATACTAAGATTGCAAGTCAAGCTCTCAAAAATTAGAAATTACTGTGAAAACTGCCCATGCAACATGTGTGAAACAGGAGCAGAAACTCAAAACTTAATAATTTTATGAAACCAGGTTGTCCAGTCTCAGACACCAAGTAGGAGTGGTTTACTCTCCACTGGGGTGCTGGATGACTTCTATTATCTTATATCAGTAGTATTAAGCTAAGTTTCAGTTCAGGTTTTCTGAAAATTTTAGATGAAATAAACTATTTTAAATAAATCTTAGCATAATTACAGACATTAAACAGTGACTTGATTTTGAGCTTCTTTTTAATGTGTAAAAAGAGTGGCTAAGCACTGGCACTGGTTTCCCAGAGATGTTGTGGAATCTCCATCCTTGGAGATTTTCAAAGCTTCACTGGACAAGGCCCCAAGCACCTGAGGAAGCAAAAGAAATCTAGAAATAGCCAGGGAAATTTGAACTGGTAGTCTAAATATTGAAACTCTGGATAATTATTGTTACATTTTACATTATTACATTATTACATTTTGGAAAAAAAAGTAGTATCAGGTTAGGTGTTCAGTGAAATAAATGCCAAAAGTGAAAGAACTGAAAGAACACTCCCTCACATAAGTAATCCCACAAATAAAACAGTCCAGACCAATATGGACTTAGCTGCTTAGAGACCTTGATCATGTGCATAACTTAGATCCACTTAGATCTCTGCAAAAAATAGAGAAAAAAAAAGATTTTTCAGAGTAGAAGCATCTTTATTTTGACCAATAATCCCGGTATAGTATCCTCCACCAGTGTTGGGAGACTAGTTTTCTAATTCCTCATTTTTTGAGGAGTTCCCATAATCTTGAGAACATTTTGTTAGAGACTATGTGAAATTTTAAGGTGAGGGTCTCTTAAAGCTTCTTTGGAGCTGGGACTTGCAATGTTGATGCTGACACATCCTTTACTGTCACAACAGTCTGACTATAGGGTTACTTTTTTTTTTCTCTCTCTCTGGGTCAACAAATATTTAATAATTTCTTTAAAGCAGAACAGCTTGAAAGGAAGAGCCTGAGATGGTTTTCAGTGTAGAACATGCAAGAAGCTGGCAGCTCCGTGGAACCTGGGTTCTCATCTCTGATAGAAATTAAGCAGTGAGATTTGATAAAGCATATCTTCTAGCTCTCAGTAGACCATTTGCTATTAAATGTCTCTCTGCCTTCCTATTTTTTTGTGAAATGGATGACCTTGCTTGTTGACATACCTGATTTCTGGGAATCCCTAGCAGAAATAGGCACCCAGTGACCACCTGACGATCCAGATCCTGGCTCAGACAAGCCTCAGATACAGCCCAGGGCTTAGCATTGTCCTACTGGCACATCTGCTCTAGCTCTTGGTATAGTCGGTGACCTGACCCTTCCTGCCAAGTGTTCCTAAAGTTATATAGGCTCTTTTGACTATTGTGTGTACAAGGTGTAACAGGGTGATGAATTTGCACAGATGAAGTGCTGGTTCTCCTCCCAGGCATTCTCTTGCAGCGGCTATGGCCATGTACTTTAAATGCTAATTATTTTAGATTATTTGAGGAGTGAAGGACAGCATAAAATTCAACAGTAAATAGATTATCCACACCCTCCTAGGCATAGCTTTTGTCTATTATCTGGCTTTCCCAATCATGGTGAAATTAAAGCCTATTCAGAACCACAAACTTCAAGCATGCAGAGAGCCAAAAGCATCCAGCCCAAACTCAAATATAATTCCATCAGAACAAAGCTAGAACAGAAATGAGATGGATTTTGTAATCCAGACAAGATCCCAATGCACATGTAACTGACTGTACCTATTTCTATTTCATATCTCACTGAGAAGCCAGTTCTGAGAACAAGAACATAACAGCCTTTCAGAATTACAGATGCGTATTCAAACTTCTTCAATTGCTCTTTCTAATTTGAGAACACATCATCATGTTGTAAAACTGTGGTAGAGTTGTGTAACGTCTTTTCCCACATTCACACTAATTTTACTTTCATTTCTAATATATTGCACAATGCCATAACTAGGCCTTCAGTAGGTTATTTACATAAAATATTTTACTTCCACATTTGCTGATGAGATTTTTTTTTCCATTAGTAAAAGAATACCTAGCATGCCAAAAGTAGGAAAGAGGGCATATTTAGGGGACCTAAAGGAGGCATGAACAATGTCAGCGATATTCCAGCAAGTAGCAGTGCTACATCTTGTATTGGTATTCCACTAAGGGCAAGGAGGTGATACCAGGCTGCTTAGCCCAGCATCAGTCCTGGGAGAAATAATAGGAATACTGAAAAGATATTAAATTAATAAATTATTAAAAGATAGGAATATAATTAATGCTAGTCAACATAGTTCTGTGCAAAATAAGCCTCGTCAAACAAATCTACTTCTGCTCTGTGATGAGATTTCAAGTTAGGTTGCCAAAGGTAACGATGTAGGTATAATACACTTCAACTTTTGTGTGCATTTTGACGTAGTATCATTCAATATTCTAATTAAAAATATAGCTCTACACAATATCAATAAAGCGTGTTTTAACTGGATTAAGACTTGGTTAACGAACATGCATAAGAAAGTAATCAGCAAAGGCTCAGTATCAGAAAGAGGGGCTCTTCAGTCTTGTACTACTCAACAGTTCCATCACTGATTTGGGACTAATGAAAAACAAAGCCAACTAAAAAGAATAAATATTTTTTAGAGTAGTGATCCCATTGAAATAAAATGTGTTCCCAGACAGACAAATACACATCTACATATCCTGGAGGAAGAAATACAGGATGCAACAACAGAGAAAACTGAGTGGAGAAAACACTGGAAATGAGTCTGTAAAGAATTTGGGGTCGTAACAAACAACAGATCAGCAGGAGCGTGCAGGTGATGCTATAGCAAGAAAGGGAAAATGCCATAAAGGACATAGTAAACAGGAGCCTGGCTTTATTCTGCTTTTATTTATGACTCAGGAGAGATCAATAATGGAATCCTAAAAATATTTCTACCCTAAACATTTTTTAAAAATTGAAAGAATACAGAAAAGAACTATGGAAGATACTGAAGACTGAGAAGAGGGTTTCAGTGAAAGTTTAAAGAAACTCAGCTATGTTCTTGTTGTCAAATTGAAATTTGTGAAATCCGTGGGAGATGCTGAATGTAACAGGGTCTTTCAGCTAGCACAGAAAGCATGGCAAGATCCATTAGCCACAAGCTGATGTTAGGCAAGCTCATATCGGAAATTATGTGAATAAACAGTGAAATACTCAAAAGGAAATGCTCTAACTGCTGTTTTCTTCAAACTAAGGGTCGATGACTTTCTGGAAGAAATGCATTAGCCAAATCCAAGATATAATTTTATCAAACACATTCTTGGACTCAAAGCTGTGTACTAGGATAATAACTGAATGGAATACGAAGCCTGTGATTTTAGAGGAAACAGAATGAGTAGTCTAATAGTGCTTTCTGTGTTTAAATTTTATGGATTTTTGGATCTGAGAACTGGCTATTATAATAGCAACTTTTTCTTTGATGAAAATTCACTCTGAATTGAATAAATGTTTAAATTTCCTACAAAATAATATGCTTAGATATGGTCATAGTATACTGGACACAACCCCGTAGACTTCACTACAGTTTGCCATTTATGTTGGATGTTAATTTGTTCCAGTGTTTTTAATAGCTTTTGAAGTAAAATTTCTAACCCTGATGGAATCACATCATTTATCATTAGTCCCAAACACAACACCTCTCTGAAACAGTTTCAGTTGTGGGGCTTCATGTTCTTTTCAGCCACTGTACCAGAAAATAAGCACCTAATTATGAACTTTTTAGTTATTAAAATGTTCTGTAAGTACCCAAAAAGTCTAATTCCATTTTAAGATAAGAAGCACAGTCACAACACAGACTATTTTAGCCCTCTATTTCTGAGGGCTTTCAAATGGATTTTAAGGGTTAGGGAAAAAAGCACTTTTAGTGATGAAATAATCCTTTTTAACTTCTATTACAAATGAACATCTGTTGTTTGTTTGTCCTGCTCTTTATATTAAACTTTTTGAGAAAAGGGTATTTGTGAAATTATTTCATAATAAAATGAAATTTCAATTTAACTTAGCAATTATACAGTTCTATTCTATCTTAAAAACTATCACCAAATAATGTAGCTGTTCACTTTAATGTTTAGTTTATAAAAGCGTGTGTGATTATGTCAATTAATTACTTAAGCTAAACACAGTAATTAATTTTTAAATGTGAATATTTTTCTTATTGGAACTTTGATCTGACTAGATGAGACCTTCTCCATTAATATGCATGAAGAGAGAATACAAAGCAAAAGACAACCCGTCTGGCAACTCATGGCTGTGTTTAGCTGATGCCTTACAGTAGCTTTCAAGTTAAGAAAAAAATCTCATGTGACTCTAGTGCACTATTTTTCATCTTATTTAACCTTTGACATCATATTCATCAGGAACTTGTGAATGTTCTTTCAAGGGTGAAGAGACTGAAGAGGAAACATTTTACAGTTCTTTGACAAAGGCCATGTCTTCAACAATGACTACTGCTTCTGTATTTTGGTATCTCAGTGTCTAAAAATAGCTGATAATTATAAACGTGGGGTAGGATGGGAGCAATCGGAAATCCTCCATCACACTGCCAACCATTAAGAAAAGCAAGAGGAATGTGGGAGCAAAAGAACTGCAGAACAGACTTTGCAGAAACCAGTGCTGGGTAAGGAAACTTTCTCTGCGCAGCATAGGCAGCAGAACAGTGTTTCTCTCAGGGAGAGAAAGGCAGCCGAGCTCCCAGGGCTGTGGCTATTAGAGGCTAGATCTTAACAGCTAGCCTTTTCTTGTCAAATCCCCGTGCAGATGCAGGGATTTTGATAGCATTTCCCCATTGTGGTATTCTCCAGCACTCACTGAGCATTGATGGAGCTCAGTCCTTTCAGGTATTCCTCTGTGCTAACCTCCTTGTGCAATCAGAAATGAGTTGGGGGAAGCCAACTACCTGCACTGAGCAGCTACAGAGACATTATCAAAGCAAGCACTTCCATTTGCGCCGGTGTACCTGAGACACTCTTGGCTTCTTAATTGAACTCCTGCGGTTCAGATGCACACAGCTCTGATGGCTCCTTATCCGTCACCAGCTTGACTTCTGAAGAAAGGATCCCTAAGGTCTTAAGGCCAGCTTGCAATGTTTTAAAATAACAATGAGTCTCGATGACTTTCTGGTCCTCACCGGCAGAAAAGACTCAAGTTTTCAACATTGCACTATAAAAACAGCCTATAAAGTTAAGCAAAGCAAACTACAGGAAGTATTTTTACAAAACTATCCCTTTGATTTAAGTTAGAATTTAAGCTGAAAATCTAAACTGTGAATAAAACCAACCACTACAGTTAATAGGCCACACAAGCATAACAACGGACCACAATCAAATTATGAATCCCCAGCTAATATCCTTACTCTGACTCTGCACAGTGACCCTGTCCATGCTCTCATTGATTCATGAGATCTGTGAATATAATAAATCTTTACTGTTCCAGTTCCTCTTTATTGTTGATGTTATTAAAGGACAGTGAATGTGACTCTTGCATTTGAAGAATGGAAAGAAACTTTTTGTACGGCTAGCTATGTTTAAAGAGGTAGGTCCTGATACCTTTACTTAACTACTTGTCTGTATCTTCAGAAGTTATTCAGATTAGGACAGCTAATAAGATGCTATTAAATGGAGATGAGGGTATCACAAATGTATTCAAGGAAAATCAGTTTTTAATATGAAAAGTACAATCATCTGGGTTTTAGTTAAATATCCTCTGCTAATGAACTTCCACCAGTGCAGTTTGTTCGGTCCTTGTAGAATAAATAAAATAGCAGTATGAAAAGTTCTGTATTTGTCAACTGCAACAACTAGCACAGATCCATAAAAATTACAGTTATAGAAGCATGGGAAATCCATAACTAGAATCAACTATTTTGTTCAGAGATTCCAGGTTTTCTGACAAAAATTGTACATCAAAAAAGAAATCTACTCCAAAATATAGGATTCATATAATACAGGTTGGTACAGAGATCAGGAATAATGAAAATGCTTGCAGACATGAAAGTTTATATTTTAATGTCAGCATTTTTAACTACTTAGCTTCAGATGAAAGCACTCAGAAAAGACAAAAGATTACTGTATTATGAAGATCCATATATTCTATTTTGTTATGCATAGGTAAAGGTTGAAATATAGGTTGGAGAGAACCAGTAGGTATGTGCACTACCTTTATTTGTAGATGAGAAAGTGACGTGGCCGAGTTTCAAAATGAGTGAACCAAAAGAAGAAAGATCACTGGTGTGATGGCTACTTTAGTAAATTCCTGAATCTTTTCAAAAAGCTCTGGTTTGTTCTTTGATTTCTAATTGTTTTCATATGACAACTATCGTTTTCTCACTTGTATCTCACTTTAAAGGTTAAGAGAACTCAGAGAGAGGTCAGCCTTAGAAAGTATGAAGAGGGAGCATGAAGTTATAAGTTTCTCATTGTTTGCTACACATATTTTCTGGCTCCCCAGGTGAGCAGACGCTGTATCATTTGAGATGCAATGACGGCAGTAATATCCCCCCTGTTCAGTTAGACAGCAAAACAAACCTAGAAGCTAGATCTAAAAAGTGTGCTTTCTTGGTATGTAAGGATATGGGCTTCAAATATAATGTGGAAAAAAAGCACTGATGGTAAAATTGTAAGAGGAGAAAATAGTACTTTGGCATTTGAGTATACTGATATTTCTGAGGGAGGGGTATGCCTTTCTGTCCTTACTTCTTCATTCCATTGGACAAGTAGTGTTTGCACACAAATAATAACATTTATAATGTGCTTTCCAATAACTTTGTCATGTTTTGGCAGCACAAGCTGAAGAAAACGATGACAAAACCTGAACACAGTAAGCCTACCTCTGGCACGCTATTCTTCTTCAAAAATAAAGTACAAAAGGTTTAGTGATTTTGGATAAAACCACTGGTTTTGCCTATTTCTACTACGAAAGATTCATGACTGTATGCCAAGGGGACTACATCAACTTTGTCAAAAAAAGTGAAACCCATTGGTTGAAAAGCATGATCAGTTTGTTAAAAGTGGTAACAATTTCACCACCAGATGACAGCACTGCTTATTATTAACCTCTTTCTGTGTGTTTCAGTCCTCCCTCATTTTGAAAACAAACTGCACCGAGGTATGCACCCCCCAGCCCATGCACTGCAAGAGCTGAGGAAACAAAGCCGGTGGCATAAAGTGGTTTGGTGAGGTAGTCACATCAGGGAGGCTAATCTGTTGGACAAGTTATTTTAAGTCTGTGAAGGGTTATAGCTTCTGTAAAGACACAGACAAAACCAGCTTCAGCCTGAGAAATGTGCTTTCTATTGCTTTCCTCAGTCTCAGAATGATAAAGAGGGCAAGGGGGGAAGCTTTCAAAGTAGGCATCTTAGGTTTCAGCTTCACAACACGATTTTTGTGAAATCAAGGCAGCAACATCATTCTGAGCCAGGTTAGGATCTGGCCACAAAGTGTGCTTTCATACAGGGGGAGCAGATTGGGTTAGCTGACAGCAGTAGGTGATATTTCCGCCAAAAAAAGGAATGGCACATCAAGAACAGCTGTATGAGAAAAAAAAAGTAACAAAAAAATATTTCATATCAGTTCTTAAGAGCATTTTTTTAAATCCACCTGGTCCATTTTGTGTTCAAATATGTTTTATGGCTGTAAGTGGCAATGAGTCTGACCATGTTCATGCTTCAGGGTGCTGTTGGCATGCTGTTCATGGGGTTAGCAAACATTACCTTCAGTACTTGAACACCAGCTATAAATCAGTATATTCTTTCAGCAATACACTTCCACTTATGTTCTGAGAGTAGTAACAGTGGATTTACACTGTAGTAATTACATGGTCCTTGAAATATTTTAATAATTTCATAGGATTTATGTTTGTCACTATTCTTACAAGCAAGAGTTAAATAAAGACCCTAGCTGTTAGTGAAAAAACACCTCATACTCCCATAAATGATAATGACTATAAATTTTTACTTAAAATTGTATAATTTAGTTTGAGGAGTTTTTTCTGAATTATAGTTTTGCATGTTTGAGTATGAAAAGATACTTTTCAGCCAAACACTGATAAATATCTGCTAAAGAGGAGAAAGGAAGCCGAGAATTCATTGAGAGAACACTTATAGAGTGCAAGGCTCCAAACATTTCTGTTTTGCTGTACTCTGCAGTTGACTGGAAATGTCACAAAAATAGCATAATTGGTACTTTCAGTACTGAACTGAGCAAGCAGTCTTGCCTTTTGATGTGTATTTAAACTAATCTTAGTTCACAACATGTTCTGTTCAGCAGTAACTCAATTAACAAAAAAAAAAAAAGATGCTAATACAATTTCTACTGTACAACAGATCAAAATTCAGTTCCTTTTATAATTACTTAAATTCTGAAATCAGCCTTTAAAAACCTTTAGAACAAGAAGTGCTGTAAAAACACCGTAGGTAGAATCAAAAAGCAACCCAGCAGAAACAAGTATATGTCCTTCAGTGTTAGAGCTGTACATTACAGCATTTCCATTTCCATTTAGGTACAACAAACAGTTGTGCACTTAGTAGGCACTACAGAACTGAACCTGGAGGAGTGATATTAGGGTAAGTTCAAACTACTCAACAGTTTTCAGCCAGTATCCACTAAATAAAAACATGTGAATTAACAGAAGATGATTGATTTTACTGGGATTATTCAAGAGAAATTCCCACTTAGTTTAAATGAGAGTTCTGTGTGAAAATGGAATTAAAGATTACTACTGGTAAGTCATTATTAAGAGTATTAATTATAAGCTGTGTTGTACAGAACAAGTATTTCAAATGCAATGGTTGTAATGTGGAAAGGAATGTACAAGTTAAAAATAAGTTGTTAGGATTGCCTAGAAAAATGATTGTCATAGCTATGTATCTGTGTGAAATCTTTCTGCCCCCAAAATAAATTTTTTAGTTGAAAGTAAGAATACTTAATAATGATAACAGTATTTTAAAGAATCTTCAGTATGTTGCCACAAAACTTTCAGCAGGAAAACATCACAGTGTTTGTACTGCAACAAAGTGGTGTGCTGTGAATGTTAACACTAAGATTTAGTAAATGAGTTTATTAGTATTAACAAATTTATTTAATAATCAAGTGAGTTAATTAGCATTTGTCAGCATAATCAGTAGGCCATGTTATAGAAAGAAGGCAAACAGTAACCTCTTTGGTCTGCCTTAAGAAGATGGCAGATAAAACTGATTCCGTCACACAGGCAAAATAAAGCAAGAACCGATTAGCCTGATTTTCATCACACAGTTAAAGTCCAGAAACATTGGTTTGCCAGCATAGTTACCTACCGCCAGTGGCTGGATTTCTATCGGTTTTATCAACTCTACAAAACAGCATCACCCCAGAGCCCAGGTACCCGAACACAGCAGGGCAAACAAGAAAGGACTAGTAAAAATCTGGCCATGAATAAAGTATGTCACTGTTTGTATATCCAGTTGGTTCGAGGGAAAGAAAGAGGAAGTGAGTCGTAAGGGTATTTCCTTAACTCTGGCTGGAATTTCAGTTAAAGAAGAAGAAATGATACAGCACTTTTAAGGAAAGAAACTTCCTATCTGTGCCTTAAATGCATTATTAACTGAAGATAGTTGCAGAAAGAAATCAACAGCATAATAGTATGGCCATGTTAGCTGTTTCCTTCAATCACTTTGTCAGTCTGTCATCACTGTTGCTGTTCAAAAGGCCACAAAGCCTAAAGACAGGCAGAATTCTTCTTATTACAGTCTTTTATTGTTATAATATAGAATGAGCTAATGAACTTGAACATCAAACACTAGGGTTATTCTCAACCCAGTTCACAGTCCCAGTTTATTCAGCACTGTTTCAAAGTAGTTTAACAACATAATTTACTGAGATTTACTTGAGCTCATCACTGTTTCCTTACCTGTATGCGGAGCATATATGTAAGATGGTTACATTTTGATATCACCCTTATTTTTCTAAGTCAAGTCCAGATTTTGTCCTTATGTTGGTGGCCCTCAGGACCATCCCACTGAATGAGCGAGTGCACAAATGCTTGCCAAAGTGGGGAAGGCTTTCTTACAGAAAACGGACAGAAA
>VYZV01006521.1:14895-30495 GCA_013401275.1 Pandion haliaetus | reverse complement strand
ATTTCAATGTACCACGTGTCCAGTAGTCCCAGCAGTTAGACTTCATTAATAAGTGTGTGTTACAAGAGAGATGAACATGGCTATTAATTCCCTAAACCTACCTTTAAAGCCCACCATCTGGAAAGCCTGATATAAGACACTCTGGGATTCCCTTGATGTGACAGACACAGAAAAATGTCTTTGCATTAAGTCTTTGCAAGACAAGTTAAAATGAGTCATGGTACCAGTGACTGCTGTACAGTAAAATTCTAAGTCTTTTTACTGTAGGCTTCAGATCTGGACACCATCTATGAAGAAAATGTGTGGAGAGTAAGAAAAAAAGAAAGGCTAGTAAGAAGGTGAAAACAGAGGATTACAGCAAGAAGTGGCCTGCACAGCAGTAGGAAACAGAATTCTACATATAAACCTTCATATGATCAATGGCATAAATTCCAGATGCTGTTTTACAGCTGTAGAGTAAAATCAACCAGTATTGAAATAGAGTATATAGAGTATTGCAGATTAGAAAAAAAGGGACCTTTCAGTGTTGTGACCTTCTCTACTAGTGAGCAATGGAAATCAAAGGCCATGTCTCCATCCTCCCAAGTCCAAACTCAATAGCTTTAACAACACAAGGAAGACAGAAGGTAGGCACAAAAGCAGTAGTTGACTTCAGGTAGGATGAAGAAATAAATGTGTTTAACAAATATTAACTCTCAAGAATCACTTAGTTCCTTCCATTTTTCTGTTCCTCTAGAACTTTTGGGGGGTTGAATAGTTTTTGACTTCACATCAAATAGTTTTTATTTAACCTACTTATTTCCAATTCCCAAATTTCCTGTCAGCTAATTAGGAGCTTACTTTGTCTCTACCTATTTCCATCTCATTGGGGGTGGGGAGGTGAGAGTGGGGGGATTGTTTGTTTTTGTTTAATCACTGCTTATTCCTACAAGAATGTCTTTATCATTGCTAATACCTTTATAGTCCCTGATCCTGCAACTATGTACACTTTTCCCATTTTTTCCTACCAAGGGCTTTCACTGATTTCAGGGGAATACTCACATGGACAATTATTTGTAGGACTGAAGCTTTAAGCAGTAATTGTCAAGGGCATCCTGTATTAGTGAGCTGTGAAACAAGTCCTTAAGAAGCATACCACTCTTTGGTTGTGCAACACGGAAGTTATATTTTATGTCTATTTATATTACTGAGAATTGATGATATAAACCTTTTAAAAGGATTTGCAATTTTCAGTTTACAGCTATAATGTGTTATGAGATCTCATCTTCTGCTCTTGAAAACAGTAAAAATTTTGACTAGCCAAGAGACATGTATGTCTTGGAAGAAGCAAGATGACATGCTGGCATTTCTTGGCTTAAGTTAACATTCTTTAATCACCAGACCATGTTGTGGCTCCACTACACTGGGTTCTTCCTGAATGCAGCGAAACAGTCATGCCATTCATAGGAAAATCACTCTTTCCACAACTCTTGCCAGTAATTTAAATTACAGTGGACCGGCACTCAGGAGTTCTGTGTATTCAGTCCCTGCCCTTGCTACCTTTTCCCTATACAACCTTGAGCAAAACATTTAATCTACTTTCCTTGATAAATGTGAATAGTAATATTTATTTATCACTATTATTATATCTTTTTCATTTTAGAAAATCTTTGGGGTAAGGATTATTTCAGTCCCATTGGGACAACGGCACCTCCTCTTCACTGGGACCTTTACTTGAAACATTTCTTCTACTACTAGTACTACTACTAATCCCCTACTAATCCCAGTAAAAAAACAGACTAAGCAATTTTATTTTTCAAGATAAGATATATGGCTTTGAAGCTAAATATAGAAATGCAGTCTTTTCTCTTGTATGATAACCAGTTAATCCATTTTAGTAGACTGATAGTTTATGGACAAGACTAGACATGCAAGTATTTTCTTACCAGTATAAGATTTATCCTCCCAGAGTTCCTGTAACAGCCTATTATGAAATAAATTGTTGCATCACAAGAAAATTCACTGCAGCCAAAGCTGGTTTTCTTTTGGTTTTTTTTGAACTAGCGAAATATGTTTGCTTTAATATGTTTGCAATATAAACACCCATGCAGGTTAATTTTTAATCTGTAAGAGCTTGACAACAGTATATAAAAGTCTAGATATACCTTCTCATTTTGTCCTTTTATTGATAGAACTTGATGTTTCTATCCTTAACTAGAAATGTCTTGCCCGCTCATGTTTATGCAAAACAGATTTTTTGGAAGAGAAGAAAAAAAAGAGGTACTGTAACATCAGAAAGAAACATCAAAGGACTAGTGGCAACATCTTAAGGCTTTTATCAAAGTAGTGAGGGAATGCATTAAAGCAACACTATATGTAGCTTACAAATGATAGGACTATCAAATTCAACAATATGTCTGATGAACAGAGAGGACAAGTTTTACATGCATTCTTTGTTTTAAAAGAAAGACT
Source organism: Pandion haliaetus (assembly GCA_013401275.1). NCBI lineage: Eukaryota > Metazoa > Chordata > Aves > Accipitriformes > Pandionidae > Pandion > Pandion haliaetus. The sequence goes on along the minus strand of VYZV01006521.1, from coordinate 28,044 downwards.
CGAATGATGGTTTTGCTTTCAAAACTATGAGAGAAATATATAAAAAAATAACGTAGGCTCGGGTCTTTAGGTTGTGTTAATCAATGCAGCTGCAGTGGAGTCAAAGGCCGCCAAGCCTACTTACACCTGATGACAAATTACACTTTTATATTTTTTAAAGTTAGTGTTTTCAACACAAAATATATATGTAATTTGGGCTTTTTATTCCTCTCCACTTATGTACCTATGAGTGCTGAGGAAGAGTACTGGGATTTGGCCTAATGAATAAGAAGTGTAGATAGTTCTAGTAGCTCAGAACAAGTCTGTTATGAAATGGTGGAGCGTGTCCACAAAATAACTCTCTGTCAACCCTGCTTCCCAAAAATATTTCACAAATGTCTACGTTGGCTTCATTTATTAAGAAAATCTTATTCATTGTTTCCTATTTATCTCTACAACTTGCATTTAAAAAGCTTTTATACAAGTAGCAGAACCACCACCATGCAAAAAACTCCAGAACTGAATGAATTATACACAGTCTCACTTTGACCCCAACCCCCATGTGGAGCACAGCTGCCTATTCTGTTTAAATTTATGGCTTTTGCAGCCTTCCATAGGAAGAAATACAGATTGTGAATCCACCCCAGGAAGACATGGCTCCTCTCCCAGTCCCTGCAGCAGTAGTCAGGTACGAGTCCCAGCTTACGCCAAACCCAGACCCCACGACTTGTGGTCGCAGCAAGTCCACTAAGTGCTCCTAATATTTCACTACTGCTCACTGCCATGAATATGCAAAAAGGCCTAATACATTGGGGGATAATAACCATTCACCAGTTTTACAGCTAAAATAACTGGGAGTTCATATAAAGCTAATTTAGATAGATCTGGGATTAAAACCTAGTTATACGTGTGTGTGTGTGTGTGTGTTTGTGCATATATCTTTTAATAGCCTAGTCTCAGCCACAGTGTTATACTGACAATTTAGAAGTAGGCCTGCCCCTCATAGCAGCAAGACAACATACAGAGAGGCATGGGAACAATCAATTTCCATAATAAGAGATCTTGCTATTTGGTTTGTGGGAAAAGTACATGTAAAAAAATGGTTTGGGTTTAGTTCTTGCAAATTATTCCTGCTGGATCATTATTACAGCAGTTATGTTTTATGATACCATTGAACTCTGGTCAAGAAGGACAAGGGAGATAGAACAAATGTTCAGCATCACTATGCTCCCTCCGCATGTCTGCTTCACCCCCCAGTGATGGGCCATGTGTGCGTTGCTGTGTGTAGGGTGATGTAGGGATGATAAGCAGCTGCTTTTTATTGATTTGCAGCTCTTACAACACATTCTGTGGACCTGCAGGCTCAGAAAGTAGTTATTATTCGTGAAAGCGTAACTCTGAAGCTCATGGGAAAACCAGGACATTTGCTTATATGCATCTGGTCCCCAGACTGATTAATGATCACTACAGCAGAGATTTATGGGTCTTTCTTTCTAATAGCTCCTCCGTTGAGCCCAGTACAAGATGGTTTTTGCACATCCTAACGCTCTCATCACAAGTTCTCCACCCATTTATACTACTTCAAAATGTCAGCAGGCCAAAGCTGTCCATTAAACCTTATTATTATTTATTAATTGCATTATAGCAGCACAGAGAAGCAGTGGTAGAGCACAAGCAAGGAATGAAATGGGTTTCCAGCCCATCATCACCACTTATATAGATACCTCCTGCCATCTTGACAGCCTGGCACCTGCAACCCACTTGATCAATGCAGCTGCACTGCATGTACACTCAGTAGCTATGTCACTCCTAAGGGCCTGTGATATACTAGAAACCCCTCACTCTATACATTCTGCAAACTCAGAACAAAATTTCAGGCTCTGCTCCACATTGCAGGTTGCTCAGGAGGCACAATCAGCCAACAGTTATAAGCACCAGCTTTACAATGTGGCAGGTTTCCTGCTTTTTGAACATGACTGGATATTTTTGAGCTCCCGGAGTGCAACTCTGATTTTGAAATAAACTCTGAAAGTCTTGTTTCTATAATACTGGTAAAAATCCAATGTATAAAAATCTCTTTGTTAAAACTGAGGAATTCAAAAGGGTGAGAAATTTGACAAACACCCATTTCTATCTATCTATTGGAGCTCTTGATTAGGATCTCACAGATTTATGAAAGAAGTAACAATAAATACATCTCTGAACTAACAAGAAAGAGAGCAGGAACGACAGACTGGGAATACACATTCAGTGCCCGTTAATTGCCTTGCTATATGGTCCTCCGTGCTTGTGGGAATTCATGTTTTAGAAACATTTATGGAGATACCCAGCAGAGAGCATGATACTCTTTTCAGAAGGCTTACTCATACACCTGCAACATCTAATGAAATAATGTCAACTTTTTATGAATATTCAGAGTGCTTTTGTTAATAAAAAAAGAAGGCATTACAATAGCCAGCCATTATGTAGGCTGGCACCAACTGTTCAACTTTTCTAACAGAAAAAATAATTGTGTGAATTGTATTGCTCATGAAAGTGAGACAGATGTAGGAAGAAGGCAGACAGACACTGCAAACACTTGCATCCCACCTCAGACTCCACCTGAAACACCACTTCTTCAATCACCGGGGCTTACTTCTACAATCCGCACAACCTCATGCAGCATTTGTACAATATGGCTATGTGGCTAAGGACTAGTTAATATATGCAGAAAAATTTTCAAAACTACAGCATGTTCGTGGACCTGCATCTTTCAGTGTAGGAATTCTGAAACAATAGCACTCAGTAAGATCGAGACCAAAAAAATAATGTTGTCCATTTATGGGCTAGTTTAGATCCAAAATGTTATTTATGTAAAGTTTTACATGCCTGCAACAGGTATATCAACAGGGATACAGTTTCTAAATGCATCTAAGAGGTATGGTAAACATACAAAGGCACAGTGACTCCTACTTCAGTGTAGCTCCTATTCTTCTAGAGAAAGCAGAGCGGATAAGCTGCTGTTTATGAAAAAGGCTGTCTCTGGCAGTCTCATTTACCCTGCAAAGGGTGGGTTTCATTTTTAGATGACGGAATTCCGAATTCAGATACATAAAGGGGTGTAGATATCATACAGATGAGCAGGCAGTGCCTAACTTGAAGACATCTGCTACTCCTTTCACCCTCCAGCCTCCCTTCCAAACGAGATGTCTGTCCCTGAGAACAGAGCAAAGGCAGACAGACATTTAGAGCATTCAGAAGATGAATTTAGTTTTTTCTTCTAATTGGATCTTACACACTTACCAGAATTCCTCCTCGTGACTGAGTGAACTGAATTAAATTGCAATGACATAATTATGTAATATTCTATTCACACACAAAAAAAATTCTAACAAACAATTTGTATAAATCAAAGGTTCTATTATTATTTGTGGGTTTGTCTCTTATTCTGACCTTTTCCACAAATATTCTTCCTGTACAGTCCCTCTTTTCAGATCCAGCTCTACCATGGTACTGGTAACAGATCCCCCAATGGGAGCTGACCAAGCTGTAGGGCAGGTCAAATTCTCCTTCCCATCTTTCTGTTCAGTAAAGAATGGGTAACTAAAATGATAATCTTAAATGGCAATTTATACACAGTACATATATAATATACAAATACCTATGTATGTATTTATCTCTCTTTCTCATACATGCCTTCCTATAGATGGCCAAACACACAGAGAGCTTTTAAAGCAGAAAAAGACTCGCAGTTGATCTCAAAACTCTCCATGCACTTGAGTCTTATTGGCTTAAAATTGTATTTTTTATATCCTGAAATGAAAAAGTGAGGTCTAGTATGATTACTGATATTTCTAAATTAGCTTTCCCCTCATATTGAGACAAAATTCTGCTGCCTTTGTGTGCTTCAAATTATGAGCTTGGTTCCCTGCTCACTCTCTGTAGACAACAAAAGCTCTCTCAGAGCAGGACAGGAGGCAGCCCTACTAATCAGTCCATGATCACAACTAGAAAACTGCAAACCACAGCTTTAATGAGCATAAGACATATCTAAACAAACCGCACCCAAATACCTGAAGTAAGTACATAGAGCCACTAACTCCTCACGCAGTCAAAACTTTGAGGTGGGTCAAGCACTATTTAAATTCCTGCCCAGTGAAAACAAGATGCAAAAACTTCAAGGGCTACTTCAACAACCCTAATGAACAGATTAAACAGACCACAATGAGAATGATATTTTCTTCTCCATTGTGGAGTTTCACAGGATGCAAGCACACCGTTACTCTTCAGCATGTGTTATACACAGGGCAGGACAGACTGACACATGGAAATAACAATCCTGACATCACTTAATAGAATCATAGAATGGTTTGGGTTGGAAAGGACCTTTAAAGATCATCTAGTCCAACTCACCTGCAAGGAGCTGGGACACTTTTCACTAGACCAGGTTGCTCAGAGGCCCGTCCAACCTGGCCTTGAATGTTTCCAGGGATGGGGCATCCACCACCTCTCTGGGCAACCTGTTCCAGTGTTTCACCATGCTCATCGTAAAAAATTTCTTCCTTATATCTAACCTGAATCTACCCTCCTTTCGTTTAAAACCATTACCCCTTGGCCTATTGCTATACACCCTGCTAAAAAGTCTCTCACCATCTTTCTTACAAGCCCCCTTTAAGTATTGAAAGGCCACAATAAGGTGTCCCCAAGAGCCTGATCTTCTCTAGGCTGAACAACCCCAACTGTCTCAGCCTTTCCTCACAGGAGAGGTATTCCATCCCTCTGACCATTTTTGTGGCCCTCCTCTGGACCTGCTCCAACAGGTCCATGTCTTTCCTGTTCTGAGGACCCCAGAGCTGGATACAGTACTGCAGGTGGGGTCTCACCAGAGCAGAGTAGAGGGGGAGAATCCCCTCCCTCAACCTGCTGGTCACACTTCTTTTGATGCAGCCCAAGATGCAGTTGGCTTTCTGAAGTGTGAGCATGCATTGCTGGTTCATGTCCAGTTTTCATCCACTTCTGAAGTTGCAGATCAATGCGCTTCACGTGGTGGAGCAAAATATTCAAACTCATGTCCTTTGAGAGTTATGTTTCACTTTTTCTTTAGGACATTCAGTACAAATGCACTGATTCTTACAAGTACAGAAAATCACCACCATGGAAAGCTATATGGGCTACAAAATACCATAGGTGGTGGCTGCTCTCAGGAACACTTCTATCTAGGTTTCTAAAAGTGAACTTAGAGTGGGAAGTCTGGATGTAAGACAATCTTAGCTCAGGTGTTAAAGGCCATGCACAGACAAGGCACACGAAGCTAGCATGAAATACGTGCTTCTGTTCATACACCTGGGGAGTAAGTGTTCTTTGAATTTCTTAGTCAAAATTAAATTAATTAGCATGCTAACTCTCATAGATTCAAGTGACCTGTAACATGAATTGCATGATAGTATTCATTAGATTTTGGTTTGGTTTAATCCTACTAAACTTGAAAATATGCACACTTTAAAAAAAACAACAAAACATAACATCACATTCAAGTCAGAGAACAAAGGCCACTATAGAACAAAGTTAGGATCAGTCTCTGAATCTCTTTTGTCCTGGATGCAGGCAGCAGCTTCATGTTCTTTATAGACACAAGTACTTTAAGGAAATGTGAGAGTCAGCAGAAAGAGTAGTCGGGTGTTGACCTTTACCATGCAAAGACAAACATGACTGTTTGATGCAAACTGATGAGAATTCCTTTGGATACTACATACAGTGACTACCCAGCTTCATTGAGCTCTTGTGCATACTCTCAATCCTACTGTTGTTTTCATGAGGATTGCAATAGTTCAGCAATTTGTTAGTTCTTATCATGTTATATTATTCTGGTCTTTGTAGGAGTAGTTGAAATATCACTTCCGCCAATTGTAATTATATTTTCTAGAGGCATTAGTGTAATTTGAAGAGCAGTGTGTTTGTCATGTCCCATCATCAGAACAAGAGAGCTCTATTCCATGCCCCGCTTGGATCACACCTGTTTAAATACTTAATTTCTGTGGAAGCCAGTAAAAACCTAATCCTAAATATACCCTAAGCACCATTGTGGATCTGTGTTTTAATCCTCTCTCATAAATTAAATATATATATACATCTCTAATCAGAGTTTTATTTGGTCACTTAACCTTGAGTTCCTACAGTTTTTGGACAAATCACGCTCAGTTTAGGCAGCTTAAGCTAACACACCAATGAGAAAAAGCAGTTCAACTTATCTACTTGTCTCAAACAGTATCCATTTTCAGGTATTCAGGAAAAGGAAGGAAATTATATAATCATGAGAACAGCCGTATAGGCAATCCAAATAACAGTGGGATTCAATGAGCTGAAAGTTAGTGACTGGCAGCTTCCAGCTGAAAGGTAGTGATGGTGAAATAAGTTCTGAATAGAAGCTCTCTGAAGATGTTTTACTTTAATGTTCCATAACATTCGGTTATGAATATTCCTCACTTGCACAAAGTCTACACATCTGTAATGATTAATTCCACAGTCATATAAAGTTATGTTCAAAAATCTTAAATAACAACATTTATATGATATTTTAATTTCCTTGACAGGTTTCCTTGCACCTGTTTGACGAAAAGGAGCAAAAAAGCAATGGTACTCCCAGACTTTCAGTACCTGCTGAATATGTATGTCTTTGAAGCTATGTTATTTAATTTCACTTAATAAAGTTGTTGACATTTTCCAAATATGAAATCGTGATTGTCCTCATTGTCACAGGCTCTTGGCACAGCCCCCTAACATACAAATGTAACATAGTTTCTCCTCAGCTAAAATTTAAAATAAAATCTAATTGCAATCGTATGAATTCAGAAATAGCAATGTGGGGGAAAATAATGAAGTCAATAGAATTAACATGAAAGAAGATCTTTAAAATTAAAGTGAAAAAATTGATAGAAAAATGTCTGTGCATAAAAATAGTCAACTTTAAGCAATATTCAAACAAACAGAAAATAAATTGTTTCATTTATTTTCTGACATAAATAATTATGGTAATTCCAAAAATTGAATTTAAAAGAATTAAGTTTTATCATTATGTATGAGGTTACATTATTAAATGTAACAGGAAATCTACACTTTGGATCTAACCCTGTAGAAAGGCTTTTTATCATTTAAATATGATTTGAAGGAGGGGAGGGGGAGGATCTCCTGCATGTTACTGTCTTCTCTTTAATCTTTAATTTAACCCTTTGAGCATTTTGCAGAATGAACAGGAGTCATGTGCATCAAAGAAGATGATAAATTTGATTAATTCAGTTTGGTTAAAAAGTAGGAGTATTTCAACTTGCTATCATGTTATTAACTATAAACTAAAATTCGTGTTGGTGTTTATAATTGGTTGGACACCTTTTTTCAAGGACTTCACTATAAAGCATGAGAAGCTGCAGACCTGATGAAACATCTGTAGGCACTAAGGTACTGTAGGGAGCTCCTGTAGGGAGCCACAGGCACTTCCAGAATGACTTACTCTTCAGGGGAGACAGCCAATATTTAGGTTCTGTCTTTTTTTCAGGGATTCTTTTAACAGCTAGCTCATGGGTGTTCCGAGCAGCAGCCCCAACTTCATCCACCCTGAGAGGGAGCAGAAAACACCTTAGAGGCATTTGGCACACATACAGCAGAGTCAATCCCGGTTGCCTGTGGTTCTGTAAATAGACAGGGAAACAGCTCCTCTCACTGTGGGACCAGCCTCACGCCTATCACCACCCACCTCAAGACACCCTTCCCTGAGCGGGCTCTCTAGCACGCAGGTACCAGCAGCAGCAATTATGTTACCCCAAAGTTCCTGCAATGTTTATGGAGACAGAATTTGAAAATTTCCCATGCTGCAGTGTAAAGGCTTTGTTTTATCATCATTAACAACATTAATACCAATGAGCTACAGATGCTGCCAATTATATGGTTTTGGAGTTCTCTCACATGAGTAAGGTAAATGACCATCCTTATCTTTGTATGCTGGTCCCATTGGCTGAGATGATGACTTGCTATAACTCCTTTCAATAAATCCTGAGATATAGTAACTGAGTATCTGGATCCTTTTAATTAAAGTCTATATGGCATCATAATTCATACAACAACAATTTGAGCTGTCTTTATCAAAGTTCTGCAAGAAAGACAGGCTAACATTAGCAATTAAAACTGAACAGAGGCCACCCTTAGTTTGAGTTGACAGTGGACTCTAAGAAAAAGTAGTCTGAGTCATGCCATTATTGCTCAAAGTCATTACATTTCACTATCCTATTTTTAGACTTTTTTTTTAAACAGATGTCAAGCCCAGAGACTGAAGATTGAGGAAAGTTAAAATGAAAAAGAACATTCAAGTTTTTCACTAGAAGACTCATTTTAAAAGAGGGAGGCAAAATTTACTTGATTCACAGGTTAAATTTCATTTAAGGAAACACTTGGAATGCTGAGTTTTTAAATTTAATCAAAATCTTTCTTTTTATTTCATTCTACAAATCATTCCTAATGCTCATCTTTTGAGTCTGCCATGTCATCCATGTTTCTGTTGGGTGGTGAATTGCCTGGTTTTGAAACTATTTTCATTTTGTTTCTGCTTTCCCTCCTTTTTTTCCCAGTGTGGAACATGTCTTATGTTGAAGATTGCCAATATACTCCACTGACCCTTGCATTTAGATTCACATACCATCTATGATGCAGCTAAAGCAATTTCATTTCTGAAAAAAAACAAAACTAGAATAATATTTCATGCTTATCAGGCATATTTTTTACATTTAGCCGATGGAAATTAAGAGAAAAAGTGCAAAGTGGTCTGAAAGGTATTAACACATTTCCCATAACCCATCTGCTATAGATTGTGAATTTCCACTTACAGCACTGTACTCATCAGTTTATAAAATAATCAGAAAAAATGAATTTTCCCTTGTTTATTTGGCCATTCTCAAATCGGTACAAGTGAGAGCAGCCACAGTAAAGTCTGTTGCTGAACTGGTTTGCAGCAGAACTGCATTTGGCTCACTTCATCCATTAAACTGGCTCTGAAACTAGCTGAAAAAATGGCTGAACTTTTTTTTGGAGGGTCTGATTATCTTGCAAAATTTCCAGCACTTCCTTTTTCAGATTAGGCTGTGAAGTGTGAGAAGTCTCCTCTCATCCTTCCTTCTCCCCTTCCCCACCTCCAGGCTTTCAGCTATTGCTTAAGACTGACTTAACAAGGAAGTTCAGAGGAGCATGGCAAAGTTAATAATATATACTAGATTAAAATGAATCCAAGATATATGCTGAAGAACTTTGTCTCAGGACAGCAAGGGCGTATTCCCATGCAATGACTGAGGGGCTGGGTCACTTTGGCCAATTTCTGCCACCTCCCTGTGTCATCCTTCTGCTGCCCTTTTGCCTGCCTTCCCTAGACAAATGATAAATTCTTCAAGGCAATCCCTATTTCTTGCCATGCATTTTTACCTGATGGGATTCCTCTTGACCAAGTTTAGACACTTTGAAGTTAGACATCTCTACCCGAGATGATCCTCTTACTGGCGAGAAATCTCCAGGAGGTGATTTGTTTCACCAGCCATGGACAGCTAAATGAGGACTGCACAGAGGTCTCCTGAGTTGTCTCCTCTACTCCATTTGTTATGAAGGCAACCTGGCATTAGTAACTCAGGCTAAGACATCCAACTTCTGGACACGGACATGAGACCAGATAAAATTTCTCTAATACAGCCTGTGTGGCCATTAATACACACTTAATACAACCCTAAGTAAAGTCTTACCTGAATTTGGTTGGATTTGCTTTACTTGAGCAGATTTACTCTTCATTTCCAAGTCACAATTCATTAAACAGCCAAAAAGGGGAAAATTATTTTGTGCTGCAATATCTCCCTTCATCCCCTAAAGCCTTTGCAGCACATCCAGCCTTGCACAGAGGCGAGTAGGGGGACTGCACTCATGCAAGGGCAGGCAGATGGACTGAACACCTTCTGAAGAAGGGAGGCTTTGAAATACCCTGTGAAACTGAGGAAAATTGCAAGTATTTCCTACAACATGTGTAGCCTGAGACTCGAGAAGCAGCTTCCCCTTAGCCTGCACTTAATTTTTTCCTGAAAGAAACATCAAACCAACAGGTTTTGAACACGCCTATATAGTCTCTGCAAGATGAAAAGTTAATAGATCCCAGTGGGCATGGCTGCTTGATCAGCAAGGTTATTTTGCACTTGGCTGTGCCTGGTTTTGCAAGCTCTCCTTTACTGAACCGTGGTATAATTATCACTTGCAGGAAAGAGTTTGTTCAGTTCCTAGCCTTGTGCTGACAACAGCCTGCAGCCCTGTGCTGCTTCCCCTGCTTTCACAACTCAGCAGAACCCGTCCCATTGGAACAAGGCCAGTTACAGGTAGGTGTGATCACAACATTGCCCAGCCCAGATCACCTATCATCTAGATGGGCAAAGTACTGGTACAGTCCCAAGAAGCCTCCAAAAGTAACAGAATGACTGTGACACAAATCCCAGGCCTCTGCGCACTTGCTCAACACTTACTGCTTCAAGGTGGCTTTGCAGCACTCCAATGACACAACCTTCCTATGCCTTTGTGCAAAAGGATCCCCACAGAGATGTTCCTTTTCTCTTTTGGTGCAGGGAAAACCACTGCTAGGGAAAATTTAGTCTTGTGCATTGGCAATACAACTCTATAAACGTGAAGCAACTTAGAATGATGGATTAAAACACAACACACCAGGGCAAAGCACAGCTCAAGGGCAACCTTTCTTTTTTACTGACCTGGTTTAGAAACTTCTAATTTGCACCTTCATTTTCTTAAATACATTTACATTTACAGTTGTGTACACCGTCACACCTGCATTCATCCAACGTGACCAGTTATCCTGGAGCAGAGTACATAAGTGCTTCTCTACTAAGCGAGTGTTATTCCCCAAGACTGGTTGTCACATTTGTCTTCTCCCACTCAGCAAAGGTTTTGGGAATTCTTAAGGCTGGGGAGCATGCAGTAGGTCAATATGAAGAGAAAAGAATGGCTTCAAATCTCGAAGAGAACAGAATGGCTTCAAATATAGCTTTGTTACTTTTTTTTTTTCTTTTGCTATGTTTCTTCCATATAAATGCATGTTGGTTCCAGAATACAAGTTCTGGATTAAATCAGGGAGTTGTGTCCTGATTATGTCTTAAAACAGGCGGATTGATTACTCTGTGTTAGATCTTGCTTCTCCACAATGACAACTGGCTTAGCCCAGACGTCAAACTTTTAGAACAACCCAAGTAAGATGAGCAAACTAGGAGCAGTTTTATTATATGAGTTTTTATGGATTTTTTAAATTTACCTTGATTTAAAATTAGGCCTCTAAATTAGTACTCAATCCTGTCAGTTGCCACGGTAATATGAGAATACCTTTGTGTATAGCTCTCCAAAACTCAATTGCTCCCTTAAACATTGCAGGGAGCATACTGACTTTGATGTGAAATTATACATTCAGGATATTCTTGTGAGAACCACAAAGTGACTCAAGAATGCTAGTCCCCACTGATCTTCTTGTAGACTATGCTCTTAAATCACTTTCAGGCTTTGAAAATTCATCTACACTTTGGGCATCCAAATTTGAGAGATTTGTCCATGACTGTGGAGGCAAAAAGACCAAGTATGATTAAATTCTTTAGATACCACATAGTAATTATAGGTTTGGGGGAGAGAGGGACATTATTGTTTTTTTCCTTAGATCAGTGGTTTTTATTTTCCTTCCCCTTGGGGACAATTTGTCTATATTTAGAATCAAGTTTTTATGGTGGAGAGTTTAATTGTGAATGACTATAACTCTCTATACATCTATATACATGGACTTAACATCTGTACATACATGATCATTAAAGACCCCATAGTTCTAAAAATTGGTTCATAATTAAATATTAAAACTGATGAGGGGAAAGGGTAAACTGCATAATGGAAAACTGTGGTGTGATGTAAATATTATTTGAATACAGCCTTGCTCTGAATTTTTCAGCAAAACTTCCACTGAACTAAAGAGAAGCTTTGTATAAATAAGCAGTAAAGAGCGTGTACGGCTTTATATAGTACAACAAATTTAATTTTATAAAAGAGGGAAATGAAATCTTCTTGTCTCCTCAGAAAGCAGTTTATTAAGTTAATGGTCTAACTTAAACCCGGTTAGCTATGGTGCAATGTTATGGCTATAGAAATACAATAGTTTAATTGTAACACAGTCCAAATCCAGATGGCACTGAAAATATCTTTTTAACCAACCAGTTCCTGCCACAAAAATACACTGCAAGTTCAATGGCAGTTCAAATAAGAGCATTGAAACCGATTATTAATGACTACACAATTAAGCCCTGTTGTGCAGTCAGTCGCCGCTCTCACAAACCCCGCCGGGAAGTGGGGTGCTGCCCACCAGGCTGGGATGGGCACTCAGGCTCTCCCCAGGGCTGCCACCACTGCTGAGAGATCCTGCACCCTCTCCTGCGGTCCCTGAACCCAGGTTAGACCCTGACAGCTGGTTGTCCCCACTACCGAGAAGCAGAATGCTCCCTGGAGGCAGGCACTTGCCTGTCCCTGTACTCACCCTCGCTCCTTACCCATAACGTGGGTGGCAGACGTGACCAGCCAGCTGGCGATCAGTAACGCCGATGGAAGCAAGAACCCACGGGTTTCACAGATCCTGCTTCCCTTCCCATGAAGGGTGGGGACAAGGTTGACCTCTTAAGGAACTACTAGAAATTTGGTTCTATATTTGACTTTCGACGGCTGTTAAAGAAAATTGCTCAGGGCAAAGTTTGCCTAACACCGCCTTCCTCTCACAAACAAAACATGTTTTTTGGAAGTGAGGTGGAAATTTTAGCTATTACTTTAACAGCTTTAAAATTCTCGGAAATATACAAGAAAACCTGCCCCAAAAGCTATAGCATAATAATATTCCGTGTACCGAGACAAAATTAATACGAGATGAGATGACTCTTTCATCACAGCAGGGAGACTCGAGAAAAAAAAGCCCTGAATATGGATCAAGGTTTTGGGTATTTAAAAGGGCAACTCGGGTGTGTGTGGTGTTGAAGACATGTTTATCTTGGGTTGAGATTAAAAAGTTCTGTAATCAGGATAGGCTCTTGTAATGCAATTATTTCCTCCAAATTATTAATAACTTAAAATCACGCTAAGTCCCCTAAGCCTTTT
>VYZV01006521.1:3219-14888 GCA_013401275.1 Pandion haliaetus | reverse complement strand
GACCTTTTTTTTTTTTTTTTTTTTTTTCTTAAAGTAGTGCCTATATGCTAAAGCCTTGAGGGAGGCAATTTTGTCTCTTTTAAGGCCAGTTTTTATAACTGCTGTAAGTGCTATGGGCATATTTGAATCTTCACATTCAAATACTTTCAAAGGTGGGAGTTACATCCCCAAGTCCTGTTCAGGAAACACACATTTTCTCTCACACTATATTATTCTCTGTGTAACGTTAGAGTAAAGGATTCATCTAACCCTTCATGAGAGGCAAGAATTGGGATACATAAGCAATGACAGATGAGCTACAACTGGCATGGTATTTTCCTGTTTTAATTATTCTTTACTTGAAAGATGCAAAAATACTTTGAAAGGTCTCACACTCCCAATCAAGTTTTTGGTGCATTGCACAAAACCAAAAGCAAGGGGGCTGAGGTTCAAACAGCAGCTCACAATTTTTAGTAACAATATTGAAAGAAGTTAATAGTGCCTCTGATCTCACCAAGCAAGAAAGAGGTCCAATATGGCAAAAAGTTGTACAGGGACAAAACCATCTGAGAGGTAAAACACTCAGACAGACACTGTCCACCTCGGACACTGAAACAGAGCTGCGTTCTCTTAAAGCTACTGAAGATGCCATTGCTATTCTCACAGTATTGCAAAACTTCAAAAAAGTCACAAGACCTGCACTTGCCTTCATCTGAGCTCTGCTCTAGTCAGGGACAGCCTAGCTCCCTGTAGGACGCTTGAAAAGCTGAGATGGATTCAAAGATCCACAAACAAGACAACTTTCAGCAAAGTGCTGGGTTTTTTTCATGAGAAAACCTGTTTGGACCTTCAGCCAGAGAAAGTTCTGGCCAGTGATATAAAAACCATCATGGAGGAGATCAGGCTGGCAAAGGGGACAGAAATGGAAGCCCTGGCCTTAGGGGAGAGAGGAGAGATGGACTAGTCACTCTCTTCTTGATTGGCTGATGACACATTAGCAAATATGATATCTAATACATTCTCCTTGAGTGTTCCCTGTTGTTTCTGGCTTCCACTTCACTGATTTCCATGAGAAATGGCGGATCAGGACTCTGTTCAGCATCCCTGTGCCCTCCAGCATCCTGCCACCCTTTTCCCTGAGATCCAGAGGTGATTCCTTAATCTTTTGTTTAAGGAATTCACTTTGGAAGAAAGTACAAACATTACTGATAACAGAGGTCAGCTCCCTCCCCTCCCCAAGCTATGAACATTTCCTTTTTTCACTGTTAGAGACATAATTAAATTAAAATGTCATTATTGTAATATTGCCCTGCTACATAAACCTTTCACCTAACAATCTCAAAATGCTTTGTCCTGGTAAATATTGTCACCTTTGAGAGGCTTGGTAATGAAGTTGGTATATGACACAGTTTAGGAATAAAACTCAAAAACACAGATTGCACTTCCTGAGTCTAATTACTGCCATCCTATGCTTTTCCCTTTCTGGCACTTAAAATTTTGAAAAAGTATGGTTTTTCTCTCCCAGACCCATCTAGTCCATATTCTACTAATAGTCCCGGTAATGCACTGTGCAGTGGATAACAGGCCAAAAGAAACCACACCAAATTAAGGTAAAAAAATCATGTCCAAGAAGAGTCTGGATTTTGCTAAGTTTACAGCCTTTGAGATATTCAAGCACATAATATCAGCTAAGTGAAGATGCTACTTTAGAAAACATCCAGTTTTTAGTCTAAGACACCTAAGGTTTGCTGAAATGCCTTTTTTTCAGGGAACAGTGATTTGAACGGAAGCTCGGCACTTCCCTGACCACAGGCCAGCGTGGATCCAGCCCCTGGGTCCCTTCCTATTGGAACACAAGGCAGAGAGACCTCTTTTCAAAGGAGGTCAGCCTTTGAAACAGGAACTGACCAGCATCCAAGACTCCCCTCTCCTTTGCAGCCTTCATGCCCTTTCTATTAGAAAGCAATGCAAAGGGGTATATTCTAATTCTCATCTGCTGAACGTCCTTAAAACCATGCAGTTGTTCCTGTTCTCACTAAAAGACAGGAACTGAGTGCATTTGAGAGACAGGACTGTCCCTCAGCTCCTCTTCCCCTGCCTTTCCCATATATGGTTAGTTCTGCTATCAAACCTAATCCATTTCCAGCGTATAAGAGTAATTTTTATCATCGGGGTAGAAAATATGAAGTCCCTGTGTGTTTCTGGGAAACTTTCTGTGGGCTAACAAGGGTCCAAGCAACTGCCCAGGCACATTGAGGTTGCTGCCATTTCTCTGGAGAGGAAGAGGAGTGGATGTCAAGACCGGGGTACAGCTGCTGGCAGAAGAGGGAGAGCAGGAAATAGCCTTTTCCCATTGCCACTTCCAGGAGAGAGGAGAAAAGCAGTGGGTACCTGCTGGGAAGTATGCACTCAAGGGGGTCCAGAGCCCACATCCCAGCCTGGAATCCAGCCTTGTATCCAGCTGCCACAGTCAGAAATCCTACCCTAAAGATAGGCTTTCTCTCCTAAGCACATAAAGGGGAGCTGTTTAGATAAGCCCCACATGATAAATTCATTGTGATATCCAAAGCGAGAATAGCGCTTTTCCCTGCAAGAGCAGCTGCTCTTTTATGGAGGTTGATAGGTGAGAAAATAGAAAAGTTTTACATTTCATTTAAAATTGAGCCACAGAGCTTTCTAAATCAATATTGGTGCCCTCAAATCTCAGACCAAAAAATACCTGTCAAAGGAAGAGAATGACTGTTCTCATCATTCTAGCCATCAAAGTTATTTTGATCAAGTCTGTGTGTATTTTTAATAACGATTTTCCTTCTCCCCCAAAGTCTTGTTATTCACTTGAAGGTAAAATTATACAAAAAGAGGAGCAACTTTCTGAAAAAGTGTGAGAACCTCTGGGACGAGATCAACCAGTATTTTGTCAGCTCAGGATCTTGAATTATATGTGTGACAGAAGGCACTGAGACTGTGGCTCTTCAGAATAGAAATAGTTTTAAAATATTTATTTTAACAACATATAACAGTGGCAAGACTACAATAAATCACAGTTTTCTGTTTGTTTGCCATCTTTAACATTAATGATTGTGAAGGTGATATATTTACGTCATCCACGTCCCAATGTAAACAGATGGAAAAGACTTCCTCAGTGCTATGAAAAGCCTCCATAAGAACCAGAATTCAAACTTAAAAGAACAACAATCCTGAAATTACCTCAAAGTGTTTCATATATCATCTAAGACATCCTGCGATTTACACAAGAAACCTCTACCAAAACCAGCTGGAATCAGGGAGAGGGGAAAGAAAACATTCTAACAGCTTTGTCACACTGGGCTTGTAGCACTGTTCCCAGTGCTAAGCAGTGTCAAACTACAAATATTTGAAATTTTTTAAAAAAATCTAAGAAGTATTACTTAGAATTTATCAAAACCAACTATTTAATTTAGACTATGTGCTAATAAAGCTTTTCTAAAACCAGAATACTTTTGTCCATGGCATGGACAAAGTTATGGATAAGACATGTATTCTAATGGATGAATCTGCATGATAGAAGATAACAACAAAGAACTACTACACACAGATTGGTGACAATATTATTTCAAACAGTATGAGTGCACTTAAAGGGGAGGAGGCTGCTGGACATGCATCATATTTATAGCTGTATTTATTCACTGGTAAATCATGCCTTTATCTGAATATTCATAAATAATTATTATTCTCAGAAACATGACTAATATCAAAATGAAATACCGCAAGTTGTACCAGAAACTTTTTATCTAACTTTATTATTATTCAAGATTCAACCTTATGATTTCACAATTACAAAATACAGTCCTCTTGAAATGAAATTCAGCATAAATTTTGTTCAAGCTATTTCAAAAAGACAGTGATGTAGTTGAGATCAGAATCTGACATGTAACACTTAGACAGCCAATAGTTGCACCAGCAGCTACCTCCTAACAGACATGTCAGAGATATTGGGAAGTTTTTAGATTGTTGTCCATAAGAATATGGAGCACAATTTGGTGTTTAAAACATTTACAACATTTTGCATATGTGCTATGAAACTAAATTCAAAATAACGTCTCAACTTAAAAGAAAAATACTTTTACATCCATTTGTGCTCATAAGCATGCTTCTAAAATTTAAACTACTTCTCAAGTTTCTCAAATACTAAACTAAAAGGGCAGGTTTTAACCATAGTGCCATACAGTTTTTAACTGAAAATGCAGTTGTTTTTAATGTGATGGTAATAAATAACAAATGACATATGCTGCAGCCTGTAAATAGGGAGAAACAATCATGGCAAAATGAAACAGCAGAGCAAAAATACACATCATTCACTCATTGAAGACTGCTCTAGTATTCTGCTCTTTCTCCTATTCTTTATGAAAAGCTATTCTAATTAATTAAATACCTCCTCATCAGCTAAATCGACATCTTACAACAGCATTTAGATAAAAACAAAACAGAACAGTGGAGATACCATTTCTGATTTTGGCCAAAAATACCCTCAAACCCCCAAGTAAAATTTTGCAGATCAGGAAGACATGTTTAAGCATTAAAAGTAATTAATTTTCCTTTTACTGCAATGCCACCAAAATGGGGGCAGGGGGGAAGCCTCTAAACTGTCTCCTTTAGTATGCAGATAATGTCATGTACATGTGACACATGATGTCAAGAATTCTATTTCATTTCTTACAGCCGAAGGAACAGAATAAAGATGCTGCTGCTATAATAGTGTTTGAAGTGGATTTATACATACCTGCCCATACCAACTGTATTCCAGCATTGTAACCTCAGTGAACACCAAGTCTTAGAAAACTCAGAGCAAATTCGTGAATACCAACTGTTTCATGTAAGACAAAGCCTATGACTGTGCTGCTACTTTCCCTTTCAAGGGAGTGTGCTACAGTCTACAACTTTTTACTTAGCCACCAGCACTGCTACAATCATAGCTTTGTTGAAGTGTTGTGCTCTTGCAGCTAAAACCTGTTGATAATGAACCTGAACCCATTATTTTGAGTCAATGAATTGAAAGAAATAGGGCAAAGAATGAAAGCCACAGGGCCAATTACCAGCATTCTTTGATGTATTACTTGCTAGCACCCACCAAATCACTTTGTGTCTTTGTCTTGATCCCCTCTGTTATTCATTAATTATTCTGGAAGGGTTAGAGTTCAGATAGCTAATTGCACAGACAGTCTTACTTGGTGGGGATTCTCCCTACACTGACACTTTCCCCAACTGTGCCCAGCCACCTTGTATTATGCCAATTAATCCAATTCTTGGCATTTTTGTACAGTCCTCCAGGTTCTTTTAAAGCTTTGCCTAAAATGTTTTCACTCAGGCTTGTACAACAGAGGCTGAAGAAGATTTGTGCACTGCATAGATAATGTTTTTCAACTGTCTTCTTCATTCTTTGTGGAAGTCACTACTCTTAGCAACCCTGTTTTCCTCCCCACATGCTTGTTTCTTTATTTACAAGCATAGTCTCTTGTAGTTTTATTGCATATGTAGAAATTAGAATTATTTTACAATATTTCAGTTTTCCTCTCCCTGCCCCTCCCCATTCTGCATTTTTGTCAGAAGGGATCTTTGTTGAATTGAGGGGTAGACGTCACTTTATATCTTAGCAAATTTCTAGGAATAGCCTTGTAGATAACAAAAGGAAAATATCACATTTCTTTGTTGGTATTAGTGCTAGGAATATTTCCATGTCCAAAATTTCTTAACAAGAAAAGGAATAAATTGTAATAATGAGAATACAAAAAAGGGAAATAAAAGCTTTCTCTTCTGTGAGGTCAAAGCCCAGGCTCCTGTTTGCAAACTCAGTAACTGTTCTTGGGCTTCCAATTCCAGAAAATGCACACTCAGGACTCTTCATTTTCACCCAAAATGGGAAAGAAAACATCTGCTTCCTGGGTTTGGCCATTAATTCCATGTTTGTTATTCTGCTGCCACAGATACCCACATTCCTGCTCCTACAACCCTAGAAAATTAGGAATTTGGGACAATAGTTTGGGGGCACAAATCGGAAGGGGCACTAGTAGGACCAAGCCTATTCTCAATTAAATGTACCCTACTTTTTTAAGTAGTTCCACTGCAGGCAATGTCAGTAATTTTAGGTCCTCATAGTCATGGCCATGTGGCTGCGAACTGTGAAATCAACGGCTCTACCTGAAAAGCTGGAAGCTAAAGAAAAGAGGTAAACCTGGGTCCTCAGAGAGTTCTCTGAGATTCAGTATGCACAGACAAGAGGTCCTTTAAGAACGTCGTCACCAAAATAACGAGAAAACAGCAGCCACAGATAACATGCTCTAATTATTTTAAATCATAATATTAGGTACCTAACTAATTATCCAACTATGTAATTATTGTTTGTTCAGATAGACCAGTTAGTTTATAATACTGTACTGCAGACATTAGAGTGCTTAGTAAAATTTTACCCAGGGAATGTCATCCTCGAATCACACTGAACAGATATTACAATAACTTAAATGTGAATACTGAAGTCCAAGGTAGGAAAAAAAAAAGATTTTGTAATAAATCTGTTTAAAAAAATTAGCAGTGTTTTAGCACTTCAGGTGATCTGACTGCTAAACTCCATTTGCAGATAACAGAAAACCAATATGCTTCCAGCAACGAGGTCAAAAGAACAGTTCAATAATTACAGGAGTCTTATATAAGAATCTGTAAAACACCCAGGAGCATAGGGTAGTTGAAGAAGATTAAAGAAAGAAAGTTTGTTTATAGATTTCATTTTTCTGTCACAAGAATCTAAATAAGCTTGAGATGGTGCTTCTTTCCCTATACAAAGTCCAAACAGAAGGTTATTAATCATTGTGCTGTGAAACGAGTTATACTTTGAAATATATCAGAACCACTCAAGCTCCATCTTCAGGTGAATGGTGTGCAAAAATATTTCTGTAAGTCTAAACAAAATACTATCTCCGACTTCACTTCTTAGACTGACCTGTTGACTGGACTAATGCAAAACTCATCATCCATGAATTCATACTTATTAAGCGTTCAGTTTCAAACTTGGTTTCATAAGCTACGTTAGCATCAAAACCAAAAACCTAAGAGTTCTGTGAAGTAATTTATTTTTACATAGTTGTGTCCATGCATAAAATATGGATCTTTCACACTCCATGACTTGACTTTTTCCTCATTAAATAAGCCAAACATAAGGTTTCTGTCTCATTAATACTTAATTCAGGTAAACCAGATATCAAGACATTTCTCTTCAAAGAACAGCAATTTTTTAAGATCTGAAAATGAAGATAGTTTACAGAAAGAGGAGAGCGTTTTCTAACTTTAAAGCACAAGACTACCTTGAGTCAATGGTGCAGAGTTGGGCTTGTGATACTATAAAGTTAAAAATTCAAAAGGTGAAAATATTCCCAAAGAATTATTCCTTGGAAGAGATAGAGATTTATGCCAAATCCTTAAACTGCCAAAATTGTTTTTGGAAAATCTAGCCTCTGATTTCTGACTCCCTTGATAATGCTGAATATATCACATAATAGGGGAAGCCACCATACATTGCGTTACTAGCAGCTGTGCTGAGGAATATCTTCACCAGGTTGAGGAGGCTTGGAGGAGATCTGGGTCCTCTGGGATCTAACCTCAAAGAGCTGCTCACAGAAGACTATCCACAGCTCAGCATGTGGCTGCTTTCTCCCACTAGTTTCTCATCTCTCACTTGAAAAACACAGCTGGCATGACTGCTTCCATTGCTGCTAAATTAAGGCAATATCACACCATCTTCAGCTGTAGGGGCATCTCACCACAGAAGCTGATGCCCCACTCTCCTGAGCCACATCACAGCATTTAAAGCAGGGATGAAATAACCTGCTCTGGGTCAAGACAGTGGAGAGTTTGCAGACTCTGTGCACCAGATAATTTCTATACATCAGTTTTCTAAATTTCTAAATACTGCTTTTCTACACTGAAGGATCCACTATAAATACTTTACACAGAGTCCTAGTTTTTAAGGAAGATTTCATTGTTACAGAAATATTTCAGGACTTTCTGAATCCCCAGCCCCACTCCTTGAAGTGAACCCCAGAGCTGAGAACAACTCTTTATTTCAGAGAACAGTTCTTTATTTTTGTGTATCGCTCCAACTACCTTTTTAATGTAGAAAAGCAAGACATTACCAAAGCACTTAAATAAACATACAACTTAACTATCTGCATTGAATGATAGCTGCTACCCTCTCCACTTTTTTTTCTGTATTGACATTGAGACTTTAGAAGTCTAAGATGTGCTTTCTGTCAATAAAGTCCTTTTTAGCTGTAAGGCCCTTAAGGAAGTGGTTCACTATGTCTGTATAATGCTTTGCACACTGAGGCACTGATCTGGTTGAAGAAACCAAAATTACCCAATAACTTCTGACTACAAGCTCTTCCAGTCACCGCTGAGGCTTCTGAAAGTGCTGTGCTGCTGAGGTCAATACAATTCCTTACAACTTCCACAGGAGCAGCCCAGTGCAGAGGTCTTTCAGAAGTCCCATCTCGTGTGGTAGCTAAGTTTGGAAGTCTTCTAGACTCCTTTCTCTATAAATCAGTATGAAATGCAAATTATTTCCTCCTTGAGTAATCAGGAAGAAAAGAAATTCATATGTGAATAGGCTTATTACAGCATACAGATTAATATTTAACTCTTAATTCAGAACACTTTAATAAAGGGCCTCCAGGAGCCATGACATAAGCTGAACTTGCACTAGATATAGAATACAGCAGAGAACAGAAGTAGGGGTTGATTCCCTACAAGAGCAATCGATTTGAACTTGAAGAAAAGCGCAAACAGCAACAAAATTGCTCGGAGAAAAAGTTCAAGTTATCCGCAGCTAGATTCTTAACTGCATGTAATTTATGTTGCCCTGGTGGACTTAAGCCTGAATATCTGAACCTTGTGTGGACTTAAGCCTGAGGATCTGAACCTTGTATGAACTGAGCATCATTAGGTTAAAACCACCTGTTTTTCCAAAGTGGAAACATATTAAATATCTTCTCAGTAATACAATAAATAAGATACACTAAGGATTCTATCAATCTTCTCCTTAAATTAATTTAAAATGCTGCAGTCCAAAGTTAGCTGTCTGCTAAATACAGCAAGAATATTATAAGATTCTGAAACTAGTCACATTGATGCATCTTTCTTCTTTCAGTAATGTCATTCAGAAATTGAGCTTTTTCCCTGGCAATTGCATCTTATTTTTAGATCTTCTCGCTTAGCTAATAAGCAGTATGTCTTATTTACACAGGGGCAAAAGCCCACCATTCTGCTTTTAAAATATTGCCATTGGTTAGGAACTTTGCCTGAATAATAAGTACAGGAATTTTTATTATTGTTATTGTTATACATTTTCCAGGAACTTTCTGTACCGCACAGGACTCCAATGAAGTAAATGAGGCACCTCAAGTTTTCAAAGGTAAAGGATGTCTATTTTCACATGTGGAGCGTTTTAAGCATAGAAACTAAATACAAAAACTGGGTTGAAATTCAACACACCAGTCAAAAGCATTGATTTGTTACACTACCTTAACAACCTGCAGTACAAAAATAGACACAGATGATCAGCCTCAAAATAACTGTGAGCTGAAGAAATATGATAAATAAAACACAGCAGGTGTCCCTCTTCTCATGACAATGTTACATATACACAACATAATTTGAAAGTTGTATATTAACGAGCTGGTCCGTGAATGGCAAAAATGATTCAGTGTTGTTCGCTATGGATTTCTGTTATATTTCCCTTAAAGCTTTCTTTCCCAGGACTCCCAGTTACCCTCTTTTGGATTGTTTCTCATGATCCCTGCACTGCACCTTGCAAGGGTTGATCACATCTGCTGCCTGGGAAGGGAGCTCGCAGCACACGGGCTCCTGAGCCAGAGCCCCAGGTCAGCCCGAGATCCCCACACACACCAGCCGCCCTTGCTCATGACTCTGCAGAGTCATTAAAAGCTTTCCTTCCCTGTGGTGCAATTTATGCTTTTTTCCCTACCCACCTGTGGATTTCCATGACACCTCAAGGCACTTCTGTTGAAATTGGCCTGCAGGTTCAGGAACTATTGAGGTGGAAGGAAAGAAAGTTTGATGATGAACAAACAGATGGCAACTGCCATCAAAAAAATGCCACCTTTCTTCAGAAAGCTATGCTAAAAATGATCAAATATTGCTGCCTTGGGAAAGTGATGGATGCCTCTTTGAAACTGAGCCTCCTGGAGCACTGCTTCACTATGAGGCATATTCACAAGTTTCTTTTTTATTTAAAACAACATAAGCTGAAGAAACACCACAGACTTTATCCCCGTGGGAGATAACAGAAGAAAAACTGGAGTTCCATAGTATACTTCCTTGCAAAACTGGAGATCAAATATATTTATTGAATCTGATTTTATATACTTTTAAGGGGTTTACCAAAAATACAAAACTCTTAACTGATTTCAAAGAAGTTACAACATCACCATGGTATCCTTTGAATCCCAGAAAAGCTACAAGACCACATATCTACAATGATATGAAGATGAGACAATACAGAAGTAATAATATTTTTAAAGCAAATATCATTATTTTGAAAAGCCATTGCATTTTCTCATAATGTGAAGAATTCTTGTGGAACAACTGTCTAATGTTAACATTAACTGAAAGGTAAGAATAGATACGATGGAGAATGCAACTTCAGTGTTTTTAATATGTAGCAAATATCAGTCAAAAAAGGTAGAACAGGTTTTAGGCAAGGGTATGTGTAGGAGAAAGAATCTGATGCAGTAAAACACTGATATTAAAATATTTGAGGGGAAAAAAAAAACAAAAAAAAAACCTGAAAATCAGATATTAATCAATCTACACTAAACTGCATTTTCAAGCTGATGAACAGAAGCTCAAATCTTCCTATTAAGTTTCTGAAGTATTAGAATTTGTTCAAACATACCATCAGTGTCTTGTATGATCTAGTGGCTGACTATTATCTAATAATTGAAATTATAATTACTTGCTTACCGAAACACATTACACTAAAGATGTATATTATATTTGTTAAAGTCTTGAAGAGCACCATTTAATACTTCACCTGGGAAAATTCTCTTTTCAGTGAGTGTTTCCTGAAAGAACTAACATGCATGATAAACTCAAGAGCTGCAAAGAAAGCCAGTGAACCAAATGGCTGCATAAGGTAAACAATGACAGCAAGTAAACTGCATAAGAGACTAATAATATGCTTATATTTAGAGAACGTCATAGAGCTATAAAGAAAATCCACTTTCACTTTCCAACTGTGAAAGAAATAAATGTAGAAAAACATAATTGCTAGTGTAGTTCAGGTTAACTACATGAATGTTGTTAACACATCGGGGAGATTTAGGTATTACTGTTGAATGAAGAAAATTATATATTCATCTGCTTGCTGCGTAATTTGGTACTCATTGATTAACTAAAGTCATGGAGACTGCATTTCTAAGTCATATAGGCATTTTTGAGAATCTCAGCTTAATGTGCCTCATCTAAGCATCTGATCTAGGCACATCTGATCTAGGAGTTTAATTCTGAATGTCTATCTTCTGCAACAATAAACAGTTGGGTCAATTCTAGCCACTAGCTTTCTTTTTTTTTATATAAAAGTGAGAATGTAGTAAATACTGTATTGCAACCACCTTAACAGCAATCATATGTTCCTTGTTTGGTTT
>VYZV01006520.1:45700-59531 GCA_013401275.1 Pandion haliaetus | reverse complement strand
GAGCAGGGGAAGAGTGAGGAGTCCTCCCCCGCTGAGGAGTAAGGAGCGGCAGAGAAAGTGTGGCGAGCTGACCTCAACCCCCTTCCCCTGTTCCCTCGTGCCGCCAGGAGGAGGAGGGAGAGAGAACCACGTGTGGAGTTGAGCCAAGAAGGAAGGAGAGAGGAGTGGGGGGGGAGGTGTTCTGAAGTTTGGTTTTACTTCTCGTTATCCTCTTTTGATTTTATTGGTAGTAAATTGAATTGATTTTGTTTCTTCCCCAAGTTGAACCTGTCTTTTGCCCGTGACCATAAGTAGGGAGTGATCCCTCCCAGTCCTTATCTCGACCCACGAGCCTGCCTTTATATTTTCTCCTCATCCCAGCATGGCCAGGTGCGGGGGTGGGGGGTGAGTGAGAGGCTGCGTGGTGCTTTGTTACTGGCTGCACTGAAACCAAAACCATGACACTGTCAAAGCTGGTGTGGTTGTTCTTATAATTGCATTATGTAATACCTTACTTGCAGTACATGCTCCTCGTTGCGCTGTTTATCACCTGTGGGAACTGGGCTAGAGTTACCATGTTGTTCTTTGTAACACTGGCTTATAACACGATAGAATTGCTGGTTGTGAAACTAATCTGGTATTTGTACTCAGCGTTGCCGTCACTCCTGTTCGGGAGCCATCTATCAGAAACTATTAATAATTACACCTTGTTCTTTTTCTCCTCGGCGAGCCAACGTATGGAGGAGGTCTCTTCGTTCTTCAGCTGCCATCTCCTGGAGACTGTTAATAATTACACTTTTTAACCTTTCCTGGGGAGCCAACCTATGGGGGAGACATCTTCCCCCTCTCCGCCGGGCTAATTACAATAGTGTTTGAGGATTTTGCAAATTTTGAATATTCTTGGCATGTTGAACCCAGCATGGTGTCTTGGTTTTGGCTGGGATAGAGTTAATTGTCTTCCTAGTAGCTGATATAGTGCTATGTTTTTGAGTCAGGGATGAGAAGAATGTTGATGATACTGATGTTTTCAGTTTTTGCTAAGTAATGTTTAGTCTAAAGTCAAGGATTTTTCGGCTTCTCATGTCGAGCCAGCAAGAAGCCTGGAGGGGCACAAGAAGTTGGGAGGGAACACAGCCAGGGCAGCTGACCCAAAGTGGCCAACGGGGTATTCCATACCATGTGACATCATGCCCAGTATATAAACTGGGGGGAGTGGGGTCGGGAGGATTGCTGCGTGGGGACTAACTGGGCACCGGCTGGCGGATGGTGAGCAATTGCATTGTGCATCACTTGTATATTCCAATCATTTTATTATTACTATTGTAATTTTATTAGTATTATCATTATTACTTTCTTCTTTTCTGTTCTATTAAACTGTTCTTATCTCAACCCACGAGTTTGGTTTTGTTTTTTTTTTTTCTGGTTCTCTCCCCCATCCCACTGGGTGGGGTGCGGGGAAACGAGTGAGTGGCTGTGTGATGTTTAGTTGCTGGCTGGGGTTAAACCACGACACATGGTCCTATTGCTAGGAACCAGCATGTTCCTGAATATGGTTCAGGTCTCGTTTAGGGTTAAACAACTATTTAAAAATACCCTCCAGAGATCAAACCCTGCAACAGGTACCATGGCTACTCACACCCTGTTGAAAAGCACTGCCACTACTCCAACACCCATGCCTGTGGCTACTCAAACCCTGACAACAGGCACTGTGGCTATTAAACCCCCATGACAAGCACTGCAGCTACTCCAATGGCCACAACTGTGGCTACTCAAACCCTGGCAATGGGTGATGCAGCTGAATCAGAGAATCAACCCTTGCCAGTATCAGTTGCCCCTATACAGAAGAAAAAATATAAAAAATCAGTTCACATAGTGGGGGATGAATGTGAACCAGGATCATCATGAGAACAGGAGGAAGAGGCAGAAACAGAGGTAATCACCTGATTCCTATCCCTGAGTGAGCTGCAAGATAAGCTAAACGATTTCAGCCATTGTCCAGGCGAGCACATTGTTACCTGGCTGCTCCAATGCTGAGATAATGGGACCAATAGCTTGGAATTAGAGGGTAAGGAAACCAACCAGCTGGAATCCCTGTCTAGGCAAGGGGGCATTCAGAAAGCAGTTAGAAAAAAGACACAAGTCCTCAGCCTCTGGAGGCAACTTCTGTCAGGCATGAGGGAAAGGTAACACCTCAAGGAAGATGTTGTATGTCAACCAGGCAAATGGAACACCATGCAGAGAGGTATCCAGTACCTGAGGGAATTAGCCATGTGGGAGGTGGTTTATTATGACCTAGACAATACGCAGATACCCACAGATCCAGATGAAGTCCAGTGCGTGTGACCCATGTGGCAGAAGTTTGTACAGAGTGCACCATCGTCATATGCCAATGCACTGGCAGTAACAGACTGGAAAGATGAAGAGGCATTAATGGTGGATGATGTCGCTTGCCAGCTCCAGCAATATGAAGAAAATGTCTCTTCCTCCTTTGTCACAGCTGTGGTGAAACTGCTAGACATACTAGCTCAGAAACTGTCCCAAGAGTTCCAGCGATTTAAGGATAAGTTTGGCCTCCCACCTGTGTGGACCAGTATCTCAGCTATTAGGAACAGGCATCCCTCTGGACAAGAGAGACAAGATAGAAGGTACACACCACAGGTTACCCTGTGGTCTTACCTGTGTGAACACAGAGAGGACATGAGGAAGTGTGATGGAAAACCTACCTCTATCCTAGATGCATGGGTACATGAATTGCAAGGAAAAATTATCACAAATGGGGGTACTTCCAGGAAAATTCCTGCTCCAGTCTCCAGTGGGCAGTGTGAGCAGTGTGCCAGACACAGTAGAAGGGCTGATCTTACTCCTGATCTTATAAGAAGGAATTCTGATCCATTTTTACAAAAATTGAGTGGAGAATCCTATGACCAAGACTAGAGGGTCCCTGCCTCCAGCCAGGGGGAGTAGAGGGACAACTGGGTTTACTGGACTATGTGGATCCAACGGCCTGGCACATCAGACCCACAGGAGTATAAAGCTCTAGTAGACATCGGTGCACAGTGTACCCTAATGCCATCAAGCTATAAAGGGGTAAAACCCATTTGTATTTCTGGTGTGACAGGGGCATCCCAACAGCTAACTGTATTGGAGGTTGAAATAAGCCTAACTGGGAATGAGTGGCATAAACACCCCATTGTGACTGGTCCAGAGGCTCTGTGCATCCTTGGCATAGACTATCTCAGGAGAGGGTATTTCAGTGACCCAAAAGGGTGCCGGTGGGCTTTCGGTATAACTGCCTTGGAGAGGAAGAATATTGAATAACTGTTCACTTTGCCCAGTCTCTCGAAGGACCCTTCTGTCATGGGGTTGCTGAGGGTCAAAGAACAACAGGTGCCAATCGCTACCACAACAGTGCACCAGTGGCAAAATTGCACCGAGACTCCCTGATTCCTATCCATACACTGATTTGTCGACTGGAAAGCTAAGGGGTGATCAGAAGACTCACTCACCCTCTAACGGCCCCATATGGCCAATGTGACCATCTAATAGAGAATGGAGACTAACAGTTGACTCTTATGGCCTGAATGTAGTCACATCACAGCTAAATGCTGCCATGCTAGATGTGCTAGAACTTCAGTACAAACTGGAGTCAAAGGCAGCCAAGTGATACCGCTAATGCATTTATCTCAATCCCTTTGGGAGCAGAGTGCCAGACACATTTTTCTTTCACTTGGAGGGGCGTCCAGTACACCTGCAATCAACTACCACAGAGTTGGAAACTCAGCCCCATTTGCCATGGACTAATCCAGGCTATATGGAAAAAGAGTGATGTTCCATAACACCTGCAATACATTGAGGACATCATCCTATGGGACAACACAGCAGAAGTTTTTAAGAAAGGGAAGAAAATAATCCTGATTCTTCTGAAAGCTGGTTCTGCCATCAGACAAAGTAAGGTTAAGGGACCTGCACAGGATATCCAGCTTTTAGGACTAAAATGGCAAGATGGACATCACCACCTCCCAATGGATGTGATCAACAAGATAGCAGCTATGTCTCCACGAACTAGTAAAAAGGAAATAAAAGCTTTCTTAGGCATTGTGGGTTTTTGGAGAATGCATGTTCCAAATTACAGTCTGGTTGGAAGCCCTCTGTATTAAGTGACTCAGAAGAACAGTTTTAAATGGGGCGCTGAGCAACAGCAAGCCTTTGAACAAATTAAATGGGAGATTGTCCATGCAGTAACCCTTAGGCTAGTTCAGGCTAGACAAGTTGTTAAAAATGTGCCATCCCCTGTGCAGGGGAGAATGACCCTACCTGGAGTCTCTGGCAGAAAGCACCTGGGGAGACCTGACATCAACCCCTAGGGTTTTGGAGTCAGGGATATCAAAGATCCGAGGCTGCTATACTCCAAATGAAAAAGATTTTGGCAGCGTATGAAGGAGTTTGAGCTGCCTTGGAAGCAGCTGGTACTGAAACACAGCTCCTCTTAGCACCCCACTCACAGTACTGGGCTGGATGTTCAAAGAGAAGGTCCCTTCTACACATCATGCAACTGATGCCACATGGAGTAAGTGGGTCGCACTGATCACACTATGGGCTCGAATAGGAAACCCCAGTTGCGCAGGAATTCTAGAAGTGATCACAGACTGTCCAGAAAACAAAGATTTTGTAATATCACCAGAGGAGGAAGTGACAGGTGCTGAAGAGGCCCCACTGTATAATAAACTGCCAGAAAATGAGAGGCAATATGACCTGTTTACTGATGGGTCCTTTTGCATTGTAGGAAAACATAGGTGGAAGGCTGCTGTATGGAGTCCCATGCAACAAGTTGCAGAAACTGCTGAAAGAGGAGGTGAATCAGGTCAGTTTGCAGAGGTGAAAGCTACCCAGCTAGCATTAGACATGGCTGAAAGAGAAAAGTGGCCAGTGCTCTATGTCTATACTGACTCATGGATAGTGGCAAATGCTCTGTGGGGGTGGTTACAGCAATGGAAGCAGAATAACTGGCAACACAGAGGTAAACCCATGTGGGCTGCCGCACTCTGACAAGATACTGCATCCTGGCTAGAGAATCTGGTTGTGAAAGTACATCATGTAGATGCTCATGTATCAAAGAGTTAGGCCACTGAAGAACATCTAAACAACCAACTGGAAGACAAGGCCGCTAAGATTGAAGTGGCCCAGGTGGACCTGGACTGGCAATGTAAGAGTGAGCTATTTATGGCTCGATGGGCCCATGATACCCCAAGCCATCATGGAAGAGATGCAACATATAGATGGGATCGAGATTGAGGGGTGGACTTGACCATGGGCACTGTTGCACAGGTTATCCATGAATGTGAAACATGTACTGCAATTAAGCAAGCCAAGCGGTTAAAGTCCATGTGGTATGGAGGGTGATGGCTGAAATATAAATATGAGGAGGCCTGGCAGATTGACTATATCACACTCCCACAAACCTGCCAAGGCAAGCGCTATGTGCTTACAATGGTGGAAGCAGCCACTGAGTGGCTGGAAACATATCCTGTGCCCCATGCCACTGCGTGCAACACTATCTTGGGCCTTGAGAAGCAAGTCTTATGGTGACATGACACCCCAGAAAGAATTGAGTCAGCCAACAAGACTCATTTCAGAAACAACCTCAGAGACAGCTGGGCCAAAGAGCATGGCATTGAATGGGTATATCACATGCCCTACCATGCACCACCCTCCAGGAAAATTGGGTGATTCAATGGACTGTTAAAGACTACATTCAAAGTAATGTGGGGGTGGAACCTTCAAACATTGGGATACACATTTCGCAAAAACATCTGGTTATTCAGCGCTAGAAGATCTGTTAATTAAGCTGGCCCTGCACAGTCAGAACTTTTATGTACTGTAGAAGGGGATAAAGTTTCTGTAGTGCACATAAAAAAGTATGCTAGGGAAGACAGTCTGGGTTACTCCTGCTTCAGTAATCCATTCATGGGATTGCTTTTGCTCAAGAAGCTGGGTGCACTTGGTGGGTGATGAGGAAGGATGAGGAAGTCCGATGTGTGCCTCAAGGGGATTTGATTTTATGGGAGAACAGCCAATAGATTAAATTGTATGATGTTAATTGCTATATAACCCTGCCACTGTATGTCATCATTATTATAATTCTTAGACGCTATATCAATGACATTACAGTAAGAATTGCCCAGATTAATGAAGAATGATTTCTGATGAAACCGGGAGGGGTGGATTACTGCTCAGGCATTGGTCAGCAGGTGGTGAGCAATTGCATTGTGCATCACTTGTCTTTTCTTGGGTAAAATTTCTCTCTTTTTGTTATATTGTTTTTCATTAAAATTATTATTATTGTTATTATCTTTGCCTTAATATTATTGTTATTTTATTTTATTTTAGTTATTAAACTGTTCTTATGTCAACTCTTTTTTCCCAATTGTCCTCCCCACCCCACTGGCAGGGGGAGGAGTGAGTGAGTGGCTGCGTGGTGCTTGGTTGCTGGCTGGCATTAAACCATGACACACATATGCATAAGCAAGTTTTGGAAAATTTCAATGTGAACAATTTGAACCATATTTTTATTAATAGGCAGAGAAATGACATTTCTGTGACACAGACCTATATCTATGCTGAATTTCAAAATTCTGATCCAAAGTAATAAACCTGGTGCTTAAAAAATAGTGGGGAAGTATATAATCTTCCTAAAAGTACTTATTTTTTACAAAAGTAATTTTTTTATTTGAGGTTACTAAAATAATAAACAAGATGCCGAAATCCAAACTTGAAAAAGTAAAGACCAAAAAAGGACTGGATGGATTTTCTCAAAGTTACAATGAACAAAAAACAGTGCCAGACAGAGTAGTGTGATACAAAAATATAACTCTTTTCCTATCAAGCAAGTTAAACTGAACTGTGGCACACATTAAACTAAGCTTAGACTAACAGGTGTAGTAGTGCTTTACTATGGTAACATTTATAGCATGATTATGCAATAAGAAACAAAGTACTATATTTTTTAAAAAATGCTTGGACAATAGTGCATCATCTGGAATAAACTTTTTAAAGCTACATTCTTTTAAAGCCCTTACTAAAATCACGTCATCATTCAGATCTGAGTTTTCCTTCTTTAGTGATCTAGAGAAATAGAGCAAAAAATAATGAACAAACATGGCTTAATTTTACTTAATTGTTTGGACTTACATACACTATTATTTATAAATATTTAATAGATTACTTAATACCTAGAGAATGGATTAAATATCAAAATTATTATTTATTTGGATTTGATTTGATCTGATTCTGTGCACATCCTCACATAATAATGTTGTAAACAGCTAGAAAACCACTTTTTTTTTCCAAATTCCCATTTCTGACTGGCTGGTGTTTATCTATTAATTTCCTAATAGTACTGAACAAGGAAACAAAGTTAGCTAACCATGCTACCTAACAGAGCTCTGAGAGATCCATTAAGGTAAATACTACTCATCTTTCCCTTGCACTCTAAATGTCCTCTTCTTTTGGATAGTGGAAAATTGTAGCTTTTTAAAAAATAATCTGAATTGAAAAAATAAGCTGAATTGAAACATTTTCAGATTTTCATAAGGTTATTATAACCTGCAGTGTATGGAGAAACTTACTTGGCCATTGTTAATACAGACTTACCTGCTGTCATTCCAAAGTCATATTATCTTCCTGGTAGAGTGGTTCACTGCAGAGTTTGTGGATTTGAGTCATCTTCCCTGCAAGAGGTTTGCTAGATTCAAATTCTTCAGAATACAATATACAATATCAGTAGGGGGGATGGGGCAGAGAGAAGGGAGGCATGTATAATTCTGTTTACATTTGAAAGATTTTGTAGATAAAGACTTCATGCTTTTCACAAAATTTACCCTAAAGGGAACAAAATCTCACAAGACAAATGTACATTCAATAGTAGGATTTTGCAGTTATTAATTCTGTTGACACTTTTAACCATTATATATTATCACATGTATAAATACTAGGGTCAAAAAAGAAAATATATTTAATATTTTCTCCAAAAAAAGCTAATTAATATTTAAACTTATTTTAAGTCAGAATAAGAAGTTGCATGCACATTTCAGGTTATCATAACTAAAAATCCTGGGTGTCTCAATTTTCAAAAGTAGAAGTAAATATTTCAAAGTGCAGCTGTAGAAAACAGCCTAGTAAAAGTACAATTAAAAGTCAACATAGGAAAAAAAGATTAGACTTCTCGGTTTGTATATCTAAATGATATTTGGTACATTTTTGTCCACAGAAAAATGTGTTCTCTGAAGAATTAAGTCAATTTATTTTAATAAGTAGTTTCAACTTTCAAGAAAATAGTTTAAAAAGATATCTAGCCATATCTGTAAATAGATTGACAGCAATAGTAAATGTATAAAACTATATATGGAGAAGTGGGGACTAGTTTCAAAACTTCTTGAAATTCATTAAGACCAAACAACCATATTAACCAATTTTGTTCACTTTCTTTTTCCTGTAGGGTGTCACCCTAATACTCTAGCATGGAACATGTAGGATGAAGACAGATTACAGCAAAGTGTCTAGTAATCTTTGAAATCTGAAGCTGCATCTGCTAAGCCTAGCCTTTGGCTTAGCTGGAGCAAATGAATAGCTCGTAGTGAGGGAACTGCTGGGTAACAGCATCCTTAACCAGATGCAAGCTGTCTGGCAGCCACAAAGACACTTCTCATGCACCTGTGGCCAAAGTCACACACACTGGGGCTTCACCACCCACACAAGTACACTGTGTTCATGTAAACGTGAAGTATATGCAAACGATCCCCATGACAATTTGGTGATATGTAGACAGGCTGTAGCTTAATATCACAGGGATGCTTAGGGCTACAAGTAAGATTAGGGAATAATTTATCAGACTCTCTGGAAAATGGCCTTAAAGGTAGGAAGTCATAAAACTGTATAATCTACAAACAAAGCAACAATTAACTAAAACTGATGACAGAAAGTTACTCCCCTTGCCACAAAACCTGGTTGATTTCAACTCAGCACCAAGAAAGATGCCATGACAGGTGCAATTCTGGAAACAGCAACTACTCTATCTTTTTCTCCAGTCCAGCCATTCTTGACTGCAGCATGTACATCAGTAATAGCATGACTCCTACTTCCAAACGATATGTCAAAATAAGGAAAAATATTACTCTCTTATTCCTTGAGGGAGTGACTGTTCAAGGACTAAATGCTGCTAAAACAGCCAAATACTTGTTTCTTGAACAGATTGCTTCCTGTCACTGTAACAATCTCCAGATGAGACAAGGGCATGAACCCATTCCTTGTCCTCATTAGTGTACAACCCGCAGGAAACAAGAAGCTTTCTGCTGTGATGATCCCCAGCGAAACCAGGCTCAGATACTGCTGGTTCTGTGCATAATCCTATAGATTTCTTCAGGCCTGTAAGAAATCCTGTTCTTCAGGAGAGAAGACAAGATCTACAAACAAAGTTCAATGAATAAGATCCTTAATTACAAACAGTTAATGCTTATATTGATAAACTGACATTAAAACATAAGGACTGAATGAGTACAGAGGCTGGAGATTCAGACCTTTAGGGTTGTGGCTTGGTTGTGGATGAGAACATTTCACTGATGCACCCCATGTGACATTTACTCTTTGACTAAATAAAAGAAAAAATCAGTTTACTGTGGTATTAGCAACACTGATGGTCTTTCGAGTACAAAATACATTTATGATGTACATAAATACTTATTTGTTCTAATAGGAAATAGAAAAAGAATCCACCTTTGTAACTTTAGCATTCCTGAAGGTAATCAGCTGCTGCACAATCACAGAAATAACTTCAAAATCAATGCAATTAAATTCATCAAAGCAGCGCTATGTCCCAGATTGAGCCAAACCACTGAAGAAACATCCTATTACCTGAGAAGAAGCACTTTCAGGGCTTATTTAGGAACTTAGTGTTAGATTTTTCAACCACTTTACAGTAGGAACTCAGTTTCAGAAAAAGAAAGCAGAAGAAACCTGGCAGGTATGACAGACCTCTTTCCTCCACCAGCAAGCCCAAAACAAAAGTCTGGTTTCTACAGACTTCCAACCATCCAGCAGCCATGCATGGCCAGGATGGATATTTTGTGGCAAAAGATAGCATATTTCCATGCAATTGAAGACTGAGATTTAAAATTGGAGACCCAGCCATAGAGATTGCCTTTGAGAACTATTACCGTACATGGGGTAGCAGGGAGGAAAGTTTTACAGATAGATACTTTATTGTCACAGGTAATGTGTCAAACTGCTTATATGCAGAACCAGCTTATTTCACTGAGTGAATTCCACTATTTCCGGTGTTACAGAATTATACTATTAAAGAATAGACTAACTTTTCCAAAGAATGGCAAACTTGTGAAAGCTATGGACAGGTGTGTGTGTATTCGCAGGTGTGTATACTGCCATTTTCTGGCAAATACTAAACCACTAAAAAAAAAATCCACTACACTTAAATATGTCCCAATCTGTCAGTTAAGGGATGCCTAACAAGTTGAGTTTGTGTCCTGGTTTTGGCTGGGATGGTTAATTTTCTTTCTAGTAGCTGGTATAGTGTTAGGTTTTGGGTTCAATAGGAGAAGAATGTTGATAACACACTGATGTTTTCAGTTGTTGCTAAGTAATGTTTAGACTAAGTCAAGGATTTTTCAGCTTCTCATGTCCAGCCAGCAAGAAGGCTGGAGGGGCACAAGAAGTTGGGAGGGGACACTGCCAGGACAGGTGACCAAAACTGGCCAAAGTAATTTTCCATCCGATGTGACATCATGCCCAGTATATAGTCAAATACAAAGAAATTATGTGAGGTTTCTGTGGTTACACCTAATGTGATTCATTGCACCTAACACGATTCCCTATGGTTACAATTTTAACTTATCCTATAAATACAAAACTGATTTTTCCTTGTACTGTAACACTGATGTCTCACTTCATCACTCTCCTATAAATGTCATGTATTCAAACCACTTAATTTCCAAGAATCCTACACTTGAGAAGCATCTGTACCAATGAAGTATTTAGGTCTTCATAATATGAAGTATTTCATACAGTCCAGAGCTCAACCATTTGTGCATTAAGACACTGCATACTTAAAATACCTACTGTATCTACCTAAGCAGGCAAACCTACTTATCAATTACAGCATCTGAAAAGACAACAGCATGATATTTCCCTGACTCTACAATCAGCACATATGACAAGTTTCCAGAGCCATTTTCTTGCCAGGTAAGGAACCTTCTTAAGATGAAATTTAACCATAAATAATCCCATCATTACTTCATATAAAGCCAATGACATGCTTTAAATGATGATTTACTTTCCCCAGATGAACAGGTTTCTTATAACACAGAGGCTAGCTGTAAAACCATTATCAGAGAAGACAGAGTACTCTCTTTTCAGTCATCTCAATCCAGTTGATTTTATGAACTAAAACAAACCCAAGAGAACAAACCTTTTTCTTTTTTTTTTCTTTTCTTGGTAATTTGCTACTCACCAGTGACTAAAAAATAAAAGGAGCTGTTGCTGCCATTCATCTACATGTGCTGTAAGAGGACCCATATGGTTGCTATTTTAATGGTGCTGTCATCAAAAGTAAACTTCAGGAAGCAGCAAACAGTTCTCAATTTCATTCCCAGATCATTTACCTTTACCAGGAAGCAACAAGAAGGAGAAACAGCAAATCTGCTTCCAGGCCTTTGAATGGCTCTGCCCAGATGGAAGGAAATGCCTACAGGTGGCCTGTGTCAGGGTCCGTCTGCACAGGACTGAACTCAGCTTTCTCAGACAGGGCTCTGAGTCAGCAAACTGCTGCTTCTTTCTTTTAGTGCAAACGTTCCATGCTAGTCACTGTGTTTCTGTTTAACTGAGAAAAAATGTCATTTTGTGATAAGCACCATAACTGTTAATGAAACACTGGGACAACTATGAAAAAAAGTTTTGAATTAAGAAAACATTTTGTCATCATATGATTATGAGGAACCCCATGCATTTAAATTTGGTGTGTGACATTTTTCATATAAGAAAATTTTTGCTAGCATGTGTTGTTACTGGATTATGCTACCATGTTATAATTACTGCTGTTACTTTCATCTCTCCTACTCTGAATGTTGCTTACACACTTGAATATTGTCTGAGGCACCAAAGATAAATACATATCCAGAATGATGATGAGGATGAACAATAAAATCAGTTACTTTCCAAGGAATGTTCGACCTATCTGAGAAAATTATAGGGTCTCTAAATCTAGTTATAATCTTGAAATGTTTAGGTTTTACAAATTATATATAAGTAACAAAATTTTTGATGACTGAAACACTCCCTTTTTATCTAAACTGATACTAAAAAGATTGTTATTTTTTCTGTTTCCTTTTGTCAGAACACAGAGTAGAAAATTACAGCTACTTTCATTCTCTTTAACAGAGTAAGTACCACATTGTTTTCTCATTTGCAAACCACAGAAATTGCATGTGTCTTGCTTTTGTCCACTTGCAATAATGTCAACTCACATAGGAACTTTGCAGTCTAAAACACAACTGTGACTTAGAGGTATTTTAGGTGTTCTGTTGCTCTAGCAACTGCAAAAAGAAAAAAAAATTTCTCTAATTAGAAACTGCTAATTACAGTAACACTGTGCAGCTACAGATTAAATCTGGATGGTAGTAGCACTCTGTAAATTTCCCTCATAACAGCTTCAGATACAATAACAGAAAGTATTTTTTCGGTTTCTATTTGTTCAGCTATAATAGTCACAATATCAATGCAGTATTAATAATATATGATCCAGAACTGTGAAAACCACAAAGATCAAAAACAAAGATCTCTCTGCTAAAAGTACCTTTTTGAGAACTGACTCCAGAGAAGCTTTGCCAGATGCTTCACCAGAAATATCCTACATTTACTAAGCAAATTTGAAAGCATTGAGCTCAACAAGTCAAGCTAAGGATAGTTAATTTTTCACATCAGTCAAAGCAACATGAACTATTTGTCCAAAACTGCACAATGTCTCGGTGTCCAAAAAGGATTTTCTCATGTCTGTAATAACTGGCACCCGGAAGAGTAAAACAACAGATATAATATACCCTTGCTTACAGCCTTGACCACCTAGAAAACTCAGCCCTTTAACAAAGGCATTGAGAACTGAGAGTAGTTCTAATTTTAAAAGACTATGGTTTTGGGGGAAACTGAGCAAGGTATGTGTTGTTGGAGGTAATTGTGTGTTTGATTTTTTTTATTGTTGTTATGGGTAGGTGGTTTGGGGATTTTTGTTTGGGTTTTTTTTTTTTTTACATTTTGGAGCACAATTAGAAAAAAATTGCTCTTCAAAATTTGACAAACTGGCAAGTTCTCTGCTCGCTGCAATTCGTTCTCCAAAAACCAACAAACAGAACATCTCTTTGAAGTCCATGTATGTTAGTATATTTAAAAATACACTTTATCTTAAACATTCGAATTTCTATTTTCAGTTTTACTATTTTTCCATCTTTTCTACCCTTGCTTTGAGCTGTGGCACTATGTTATTATATAGGCTTGTCAGTGGGGAAGATTATGGAGCAGATCATCCTGAGTGCCATCACATGGCATGTACAGGTCTACCAGGTGATCAGGACCAGTCAGCATGGGTTTATGAAAGGCAGGTCCTACTTGCCTAACCTGATCTCTGTCTGTGACAAGGTCACCCACTTAGTGGATGAGGGAAAGACTGTAGATGTTGTTTACTGACTTCAGTAAAGCCTTTGATACCGTTTCCCACAGCATTCTCCTGAAGAAACTGGCCTGGACAGGCATATGCTTTGCTGGGTAAAAAACTGGCTGGATGGCTGGGCCCAAA
>VYZV01006520.1:26834-43561 GCA_013401275.1 Pandion haliaetus | reverse complement strand
CCAAGTAATAAGTGATAGGATGAGAGGAAATGGCCTCAGGTTGCACCAGGGGAGGTTTAGACTGAATATTAGGAAAAATTTCTTCACCAAAAAGGTTATCAAGCACTGGAACAGACTGCCTAGGGAAGTGTTTGAGTCACCATCTCTGGAGGTCTTTAAAAGACATGTAGATGTGGTGCTTAGGGACACAGTTTAGTGGTGGACTTGGTAGTGTTAGGTTAACGGTTGGACTCAATGACCTTGAGAGTCTTTTCCAATCTAAATGATTCTATGATTCTATGATTCTATTAGGTGGCAACCCTATTTGGCACCCTATTAGGCAGTGTGAATCCAGCTGATTCACAAATCTGGCATATTTGGAAACTGGGGAATTTAGTTGTTCTGGATCCAAGCTTTCAAATTTACACTTTAGAAAATCAAACACATGCCCAAATGTATTCATTATGATCATGGAATAAGAATTTGCCACCTTAATCCACATCGAATGGAAACTTTATTCAACAGGAAACAATAGAAATCAATACAATCATTCACAAAGTAATGTATGACTGACATAAACAAGAGTACCAAAAGTTGAAGTGAATACAATATTTACCATTCTGAGCCAGATCCTGTAATTCCTCTGCTTTCAACTGTTTTTGTTTGATTATTGTATGTAACAAGAACGTATACAAATTAAATTATGCTTTTTTTTCAGGAGCATGAGAAACAGAGCATGATAAAGTAAATAATTATTTTATTATACATTAAAAATTGAAAACTACAAGTGGTTCAACAACACATTACAATAGAAGACTAGAAAAGAACAAACATTCCTGAACTGCTGAATTTCATAAACAAATGAAACTTCTGAGATATTGTAGGCAAAGCTTCTTTCTTTTGTTTCTTCAGTCAGAATTTATGGTAACATAGTTTCTATGTCTACAAGAAACCACAGATAAGAAGAGGCTTCAAACAAATGCAAGTTCCAGGACTACCTTTTTCATCTACTAGGTTCATGCTTAGTCAAGAACTTTATATACCATACAGGGCAAGCCTAGTTAGAAACTAATAACTACAAGTAAGTACACAATTACATCAACTATCCCATACAATTGGATGACAAAAATCTTAGATTCCACAGATATTTACTATCTCTGAGCTCTTCTGGAAGACAGATTATTGTGAGGAAGGTTCACCGTACCATTAGCAATCTACTTCACTATGATAGTGCAAAACCACATCATCTTTCTGAGATTTGATCTCAGAAGGCTGGAGAGACGAACACCAATGTTGAGACTGATTGCAATAGCACATTGTTTTAGGAGATGTGTAAGGGACATGAGTCAGAAAAATAATTAGCTTCCCTCCTTTTGTATCAGCTGTGTTTCCACAGGCAGAATCAAAGATAATTACATAAACTATTGTAAATTCTGAGGAAAAACTTGTAATAAATATCTTAAAGCAGATAAAATGCTGGGTATTTCAGGTGGATGTAGCTGCAGCAAGTGATGGGGAACTTCTCTTACAGTCATTAGTGAAAAAAGGGCTGGGCGCTGAAGGACTATGGGCTTCTCCACACTGCAGCTAGAAGAGAATATCCCATGTGCTGAGAGATGGAATGGTCTGTCCAAAAACTATAAAGTGAATGCAGTTCCTATTTGTAAGAAAGAAGAAATATCAACACAGAAATAAAGAATTATTACAACTACGGAGACTTCACAAGCTGCCACATTATAGTAATACATTTCTGTGGTGTAATAGTACTTGAAAAGAAGGGCCTTATTGTGGTAGAGTCCTGTACATTCATGTGATCAACACAAGGTACTGACCAAACCGACACTAACAGTGCACGTGGCCAGAAATGCCATTGCAGAGTGTCGTGGTTTCAGCTCAGTTGGTAACAAAGCACCACGAAGCCGCTCACTCAGTCCCCACCCCCACCCCTGGCCACACTGGGATGAGGAGAAAATACAAAGGCAGGCTCATGGGTCGAGACAAGGACTGGGAGGGATCACTCCCCACTAATGGTCACGGGCAAAAGACAGGCTCAACGTGGGGAAGAAACAAAATCCATTTAATTTACTACAAATCAAATCAAAACCAAGGATATTAGGAAGGGAAAACAAACATCAGAACCCCTCCCCCCTCCCCTCCCGCCTTCCCGGCTCAGCTCCATTCCTGGTTCTTTCTACCTCCTCCCCCCGGCAGCGCAGGGGAACAGGGGATGGGGGTTGAGTCAGCTCTCCACACATCCGTCTCTGCCACTCCTTTCCTCAGGGGAAAGATTCCTCACTNGTTTTCCGAACTTCCCTGGCATGGGTCCTTTCCGCGGGCTGCTCTCCAGTCTCACACTGCTCCAGCGCGGTTTTTACCATGGAATAACGGCCATCTTTGGGAGCCTCCGCTCCTCCGTTCACCTCCATGGGCTGCAGGGGGACAGCCTGCCGTCTCACCACGGGCTGCAGGGCCATCAGCCTCCTCAGGCGCCCCTCCTCCCGCTCCTTCTTCACTGACTCCAGTGTCGGCAGAGATGTTCCTCTCAGGTTTCCCAACCCCCACACTGCCGGTTCCCCTTCTTAAATATGTTCTCCCAGAGGCGCTACCACCGTCACTCTCCTCCCAGAGGCAGGTCCAACATTTTGGCGCCAGGGAGCTTCTAGCAGCTTCTTAAAGAAGCCATCTCTGCAGCCCCCCTCCCCTGCAGCCAAAGAAAACCGTGCCACACAAACCCGTAACACAGAGTAAACCAAGCATAGTAAATGTGAAATGGATAATCTTATTTGGGTTAATTTAAAAGATAGGGAATAGTGCTTCTTTAGAAACCTGTGTAATCTATCTGCAAAACTCACTGCTGCAGAAGCTTGGTCTGTCAAAACACACAATGGGAGAAAAGGGAGCCAGAAGGTATTGTAAATGGAACAATTCTTTACTTCGGAATACAAGCGAAAGAAAGATACCCTTAGGAAAGTGAAACAAACCCTACAGGTTTTGTCCATTTTCCCCCTGCCCCTCTGTGAGTGTGAAGCACTGAAGTATCAAGAAACACTGGACTGACACACTGAACTTATATTCTAAACAGCTGGAATAAATACTACTTCTCTATAACACTCAATTTACAGCAATCTATATGTGCTTCTCTAAGTTTTATACGGGGATGAACACAGTTTAATATCTTTATTAATGACTAGGGTGATGGGAGAGTACATCCAGTTTATAGATGGCAGCTAATTGTAAGGGGAGTAGTTGAAACACTGGAAGGCACAGCTGCATTTCAGAGGGATCCTGATAGGCTGACAGACGGACTGGATAGATGGACTGACA
Organism: Pandion haliaetus; assembly: GCA_013401275.1. NCBI lineage: Eukaryota > Metazoa > Chordata > Aves > Accipitriformes > Pandionidae > Pandion > Pandion haliaetus. The sequence continues at coordinate 40,258 of VYZV01006520.1, read as the reverse complement.
GCAATCTCTGAAGTTCAACAACAAATGCAAATGATAAATCCTGCATGTGGGACAGAATATCTCATGTGATAAGACTGGTTGTACACTGAGTTGTTAAAAAGAATATCTGCAGAAAAGAATCTATTGATCTTGGTGGACAACAAATTGTGCATGAGTCAGCAATGTGCCCTTTCAGCAGTAAAAATTAACCGCACGCTGGGCTGTGTTAGCAAGGCTGCAGGCAGCTGTGGAAGGGAAGTGATTCTTCTGCTCCCTTAATGCTTGCAAGAACACATCTGGATGACTGTTTCCAGTTTGGGGCTCCTCAATACAAGACAAATTTTACATATTGGAGATAGCCCTGTGGAGGCCAACAGCATGATAGGGCTGGAGCACTTACAACACATGAGAAAAAGCTGAGAGAACTGGGTTTCTTCAGCCTGGAGACGAGAAGGCCAAGGGGAGATCTTCTGACTCTCTTCAGCTGCCTAATGGGAAAGTATACAGTCTCATTGTAGACGGGCACAGAAAAAGTACAAGGATAAGAGGCACAACTGCAAAAAAACAAATTACAATTAGATATTAGGAAAAAAATCTTTCGTGGCCAGCATAGACAACATTGCAATAGTGCACCAGAGAGGCTGTGGACCTCCATCCCTCAAAAGATTCAAAACTTGGTGAAATCCCTAAGCAACCTTATCCACCTTGAAAGTTGGCCCTGGTTGGAGTGCAGGGTTGGACCCCCACTGAGTAACTGCCATTACTCAAGCCTAAATTATTCTATGGTACTAACCGTGGTTTAGGAACATTAGTTAGGTCAGAGAGAAATCTAAGTAGCATCATCTGGAAAGTTAACGTCTATTTGGATCAGTGACATAAAATCTTTAACAACATTTTTTGGAGAAAAAAAGATATTTGCTCTTCAATTTTGTATGTATAATACAATATAATTTCATACTACTGACTTCAGTATACATTGTTGCATAGTATTGCACTCAAGAATCAGTGTAATTAATCAACCTACATTTTTCTATTTGGAGTGCTTCCCATTTAGCAACAGAATCCAAAAGCAGCTGTTTCAGTTTCAGCTTTGCACATGCTTTCTCTAATGCATTCCATTACCTCTTGAATCAAGACAGAATATTAAGTATCAGCAATTTGGACAAGTCAATTCTTTTGAGGTATGCTCAAAAGAATTGTGCACTACTGAACATGTCACAGAGGTACAGAAATTATTTATTTCATTTTGTTAACTTTACTTTTATGTTGTCATGAATCACACCAAACTGGAATTAAAGTAGAAAACAGACACAAGTAGTTAATGATGACTTATTAAAAAAAGAACAAAGAGAAACAAAAGTTTGAAAAGTTTAAGAAGCTTCCAGCTGTGCAAAAATGCGAAAGGAAATCACATAAGCTAAAGCTTAGAAACCCACAATTATCTCACCCTTTCATTTAGAATATAAGCTACATTCTGCACGTTAGCAACATACAACAGAAATGTCCAACTTTCCTGTCCCTGTGAGCAACACACCAAATCTTCCCAACAAACACGACACACTCCAACTGCAGGGCAGCCTCAGTGGCAAATCACAGATTCATAGAATAGTTTACGTTGGAAGGGACATTTAAAAGTCATCTGGTCCAACCCACACCTGCAATAAGCAGAGACATCTTCAACTAGATCACGTTGCTCAGAGCCCCATCCAACCTGACCCTGAATATTTCCAGGGATGGGGCATCTACCACCTCTCTGGGCAACCTGTTCCAGTGTTTCACTACCCCGATGGTGAAAAAGTTCTTCCTTATATCTAGTCCAAATCTACCCTCTTTTAGTTTAAAACTATTACACCTTGTCCTATTGCAAGAGGCCCTGCTAAAAAGTGTGTCCCCATCTTTCTTATAAGCCCCCTTTAAGTATTGAAAGGCCACAATAAGGTCTCCCTGGAGCCTTCTCTTCTCCAGGCTGAACAACCCCAACTCTCTCAGCCTTTCCTCATAGGAGAGGTGCTCCATCCCTGTTAATTTTTATGGCCCTCCTCTGGAACCGCTCTAACAGTTCCATGTCTTTCCTGTGCTGAGGACTCCAGAGCTGAATGCAGTACTCCAGGTGGGGGCTCACCAGAGCGGAGTAGAGGAGGAGAATCACCTCCCTCAACCTGCTGGCTACACTTCTTTTGCTGCAGCGCAGGATACGGTTGGCTTTCTGGGCTGGAAGCACACATTGCTGCCTCATGTCCAGCTTTTCATCCACCAGTACCCCCAAGTCCTTCTCCACAGGGCTGTTCTCAATCCCTTCATTCCCCAGTCTCTATCGATAGTGGGGATTGCCCTGACACATGTGCAGGACCTTGCACTTGGCCTTGTTGAACTTCATGAAGTTCACATAGGCCCATTTCTTGAGCTTGTCCAGGTCCCTCTGGATGGCACCCCATCCCCCAGGCATGTCAACTGCACCACTCAGCTTGGTGTTGTCTGCACACTTGTTGAGGGTACACTCAATCCCACTGTCTATGTCCTTGATGAAGATACGGACCCCTGAGGGACACCGCTTGTCACCAGTCTCCATCTGGATGTTGCCCACTACCCTCTGGATGCAACCATCCATGCAACTCTTTGGACATGGCCACCCAGCTAATTCCTCATCCAACAAACAGTCCACCCATCAAATCCGTATCTCTCCAGTTTAGAGAGAAGGATGTTGTGGGTGACCATGTCAAAGGCCTTACAGACATCTAGATAGATGAGATCCAGTCATTTCTTTATACAGGCAGGGACTTTTACTACCTCACAGGCACTCAGCACTGGCACAGGATTCCTGTTAAAACTCTTCAGAAACTTCACGTAGCTGGAGAATCTGAGCCCACATGCAGGCAGAAAAACTTCTGACATATACTTCCTGTACGGTTAGAAACAGAAATACAGGGCTATAGAAATCACCCAACCATTTTCCCCTTCACAATGGCATTATTACAGTGGGCCTTTTTTCCCCAGAAGAAAGAAGCATGGCAGGGTACTGCATGAATCAGCATCAAAAACACCCTTTTGTGGTGATGCATTAGGATGGTAAAGAACAGGAGAGCAAAGAGTTCACGAATAGCTATAAAAGCATGAGGAAAGCTGAGCTCAGTTACACTTTTTGTAGTTATTTTTTATTATTAGAATTTATTTATATAATAAATATTGGTGAAATGTTATACAACACTGGTATTCAGTTTGGCAAAAGTAATTTCATGCTTCTTGCAGTGCTAATGATTCATTTAGCTTGGTATTCCCTTGCAGCATGCAAACAAGCAAGCACACCAAAAAAGATCTCAGTTCCCAAGTTCTGAGCAAGCTAAAGCTGTATACAGAAAAATAATTTAAAAAAAAAAGCTGTGTGATGTCATATTACATAAGTGTTATGCTAGTAATGTATTAATTTAATGAGAAAATGTATCCTATTATGAACAGATCTGCCATGGGCCTTCCATATGTGACAGCCTGTTTGGAAGCTGATTTCCCACTGGGTGACTGAAAAGTAGCTACCTAGTGAATTTTTATCATGCAATATAAACTGCATGAAGTAAAAACCAACTCTATTATGTAGACACAGCTCTAAGCAATTCTGAAGAGGGCAATTCCAGACACAATTTGGTTTCATATTGGGTTTGTGATATTACCATTAGAACTGTTTTACCATTTCAGATTAGGGACTCATTTCTAATACCCTTCTTTCTGCAGCACCGATCTTTACCCCATATTTGAAAAGAAGAGGAAAGTAACATTGAAAATATATTCTGGTGTAACCTACTCCTAAAGTAAGCTTCAGCATTACCCAAGGGAATTACTGAGCTGTTGATACCTCAAAGCACAATAGCAGAGCTCTTTTTTTTTGAATTTTTTTACTGTTATTATGTGTTTATGAAATCTGAAAAATGAAAAATTTTAGGTAAGAATACCATACTAAAAATCTGGGGACCAAGGTAGTGTATTTGTAAAGAACTACCAGTAACTGTCTACTGACATGATGAATTTAGATGGACAACTGACCTTTAGACCAGGGATGTGCTGATATCGTTGCTTGTTTAAAGTATCAAAGATAAAAAATTTCTAATAGGTATACATAAAAACTTTACAGAAAAAAAACGTTACAAAACTCATCCAAAAAGGTTGTTACTGAATGTATAAGCCCCCAAGTCCAAAAGATTGTTAACATAAGCGGAAATCTCTCACCAGTTCCCCGGTGATGGAATTATGTTGAGTTATTCTAATGCTCTGCCACTGCCTTCCAGCCAGGTGTACCCACCAGGGAAACACACCTGAGTTGAGCTCCAGTGAGCTTTACTACTTCTTCCCCTTCAACAGGGTAAAGAGGATAGCTGCCCCAGCAGGCCTCCACATCCTTCTGAAGCTCTGATGACAGGAAAGAAGAGCAGATCATGGGATCTATTAAGATGACACCTCTCAAGAAAGCACATCTATCACATAGTAAATAATAGTTCTTCAGCAGTGCTTATGTGGATTCCTCTGCTGCTGATTAGGAAGCAGTTGTCCACAGGCCCAGAAGTGGGAAATAAAAGTCACACTTGAAAAATGGCTGTAAGATCCAAAAAGGGAAGATATTAAATGATAAATATTTAGTTTATCCTCTACAAAAATATCACTTTCTATATATGGTTTTGAGCATATTTTTAAGGTGTAAATAAAGGAATAAAAGCCTAGTGCAAGCTAAATGCTGATGGTAAAATCCCACAGAAGTCAGCAGCAAAACTTCCACCCGTTGTTGAGGAAGGAATAAAGAACAGCTCACTGTGGCCAAAAGAATTACATATGTTTACTAGTGTGCTAAATCAGCTCAAAATCAGCTTCAGGAGGTTCTTCCAATGACACAGCAGCAACTTTGCTATGCTTTGCTGCCATCCAGAGACCTGTTTCTCACAAGTGAATATAGGTGAGTCTTTTTGCTCCTTGATACCATACGAAGGGTTGTCCAGAAGATTGTGACAGACAAGGCACAAAGCAAAATGTTTAGAAGAGAAATTTCTTGGAAAAAATAACATCTCAATCCAGGAACACAAGAAATGTTCTAGTTCTGGGAGCTAAAGCACACATTTTTTTTAGCAAATCTCTATTTGACACATATTATCTTCAGATGTGACAGCAAGGTGGGGAGAGAAAGCAAGATTTCAAATGTGAATCAATTAAGTCTCAAGGCTTGTACACAGGCTAACCAATCCTGTTCATTTGCTTTGATGTCTACACTAAAGCAAATAATCATGCAAATGAACAATAGGTCTTAACAGCAATATTTCAGCAACCACACTAGCAAAATGTTTCTCTACAAGAATCATAATCAATACAGCCTACTTCTTAGCAAGTTTCTGGGTTGTAAATTTTCTTACCAAATGTTAACTTTCATATTAATTTTTGAAACTGGCTGTGTGAAAAGATGAACATGTCCTACCTTGTCCAGACTAGGTTTGGTGATATGTACACTTCAGGTAAGATTCAGCATTTTTGAAAGTCATGTTCTTTTTGAGGTGCCTCATTATAAAACTAGGTGACTAAACTTAAAAGCTCATATTTCAAAACTTGGATCTTCAATTCCACAGAAGTTAAATTACCTTTTTCCCCCCTAAACATCTATTTTTTCTTCAGTGTTCCACACTACAATGTCAGCAGCTGGTAGAAAGCTATATATTGTATTTCTGATGGGGTGAATCCTGAAATACTCATTCAGATCTTGCTACAGCAAACTATTGGCCTATACTAAAGGGATTTTAGCTTTAGTTTGGACACAGTAGGGATCTAGAATCTAAGCATTCTAGACTTAATGGCATCCATAAATGCCATTAACCATATTCAGTTACCTGTCTTGCAAATTTCTTTCACATATATGCCCATTCTTTCTCTTCAAAAAGGCTCTATAACCACAAAAACTGTCCTTTGAACATCAAACTCTTCAGGTCTTTTCACTCAGCTTTAGAATTCTCCATTTTCTATGTCTTGCTATAAAAAGAGACTGTTTGGCTGAGGCTCCAGCCTGGACTTACATTGGCTTAAACTATTGTGAAACTGCCTTAAAGAGCCCTGTCCTATTTTTGTCAATAGATTCTTATCCATGCAGGTCCCCACCCTTCACAGGAAAATCCTCTAACTGTTGAGCTGAGCAGTCATACTCTTGTCTCTTTCCCATTTATGGGTGCTTTAACCCCTCCAAATTAAGAAGAAACTGAATCTGTAATAGATTTCACTGTCATGCAGTGATGTTTTCAATAGTTCTTCAAACACTGGAAGACTTAAATCTACAGTAAAAATGGGATAGATAGTTTCATTTCCCTCTACCCCCTTCCACATGACAGACAATCTCTCAGGCACTCTCTGAAGTGTTCATCCAAATGCGTACTGCTGACAAAAACAGGCAGAAAAATATGTAAGCTCTGAAGCCCAGCAGGGATGAGATGAGAGCTAAGTCCTTCATAGCACTATTTGGAATAATACGGTGCTAAGCATCTCCAAAATAAGTTGAATTAATTTTATTCCCAAAAGTAAATGATGGCAGTTTTAATGTATTACATGTGCATAAAGGACCTCCAGAACTGGACTAGTAAATGTGCTTTTGAAGAAAATATGTAGGTAGGCAAAGATCTTCCAAACCTCTCGGAGTCTGAATTTTCCACTAGGGCATAAAAAGTTCCCTGGTTCTCACATTAGTCATTATACAGATGTAAGTAGTAAGCATAAAAGCAACCCAGTACTTTGCTAAGATGAAAGATCCCTTTAGATATTATCTCCAGCACTGAACACTTTTAGATACAGAATAAAACTGAAGGAAAGTTGTTTTTATTCTTCTGTGATATCCTCCCAGTCCTTTGGACTTCCTGTACCAAAGACATAGATAGCATCATCATTATATTAAATAGATGCCAAATTACCTATCCTTCCTGAGTTTTGAATGACTTTCAAAATATTTTTATTAAAAATATTACATTAACCTAATTACTACTATTTATGGTGGTAGCACAAGACTGAGAGCATGTTAGACAATTGTATAATCACAAACAGTCATAACACACAATCTTGGCATTGTTAAAAGCTGATTGATAGAAAGATTCAGGATTTCAGCAATGCTGAAATATATAGGATATTACAGGATTATTACAGGATTAATTACATAAATTACAGGATACACAAAGCAATGGCAAAACTATGACACTGCCCTCACATGGAGGATTACAAAAGTGCCTAAGAGGATCAGGTAGACAGAAATCGCCAGGAGGATTTTAAGGATGATAAATAGTCTGACATAATGGAAAACAAAACTAAATAACATGAAAATTAACATAATTTATTATGCAGTCTGGGACTAGAGGTACAAAAGAAGAAAGGGAGGAAGCAAGGGAGAAAGTAGGAGAACCCACAAGATACTCAAGTGCTAAGACTACTTAACTTAAGCACCAGCCTTATGGTCAGTCAGTCATTGATTTTCCATTGACTACACTTCATTCAGATTGGTTCCAGGCTTCAGAAGCACTGACAATAGAAAATCTAAGGCAGAGAGAAGATTTAAACTGTCTGAATCTCATCTTTGGAGTCTCAGCACTCTCATCAGACAATCATAGAGTAAGATCTTCAGCCTTATGCTGGTTCCTCTCTACCACAAGCAGTGGTTCTGAAAGCTTCATCTCCAGGAAGAGGAGGACTCTGACCATTGGTACGGGCAGAAGACAGGCATACTGCTACTTCTGAAGGACCTCTGAAATTTGGAGAGTGAGTGTGCACTAAGAAGACTCAGTGCTGTGCAGCTGTAGATACAAGGAATGCCATAGTCAGGGTCATTGCTCTGCAGTTTCCAGGCCATGCTGCCACTCACAGGGCTGCCCATCAGAACCACTGCCATTTAGAACCATAGTAAAGTTTAACTCATACCATAAATGTCTCTATCTCTTAGTGAAACTCAGAACCAGAGGACCTGAGAGTCATTGTTAGCCCAGACCATGACTGTAAACTTTGTGAGTGGATAACAGGATCTCACCATAGTAAACTTTGTGAGTGAATAACAGGATCTCACCATAGTTTTTACAAGACTACATCGAAATGTGTTTCTTAAAGAAACCTAGTCCAGTGTTCAGTATAGTTATGCAGAGATATATAAACATAGCAATATTTAGTTTCCTTTCCCAGCTGTAATTAAAACAAAGACTGGAGCAAATTTAATTGTAGAAGTCATTTGGACATTTAAAATCTAATGTAAATAATAATATAATACATATACAAAATGTTGTGATAAAATGAAGGAATAAAGCAAAAAACATACCTTTGCAGCTATGAGCTCATCTAACAACGTCAACATATTTTAGGACCTTGTTCCTTAACTGAGGGGATCAGGGTATAGTTGTCGACCATCTACATGAGGTTTGAAGAACTGGTTAAAAATATTATGAGAGAATCTTGTTGCTATTTGATAAATCTTAACCACAAAGACACTCTGAAGTACTCAATATTCAGTCCTTTCAGAGACTAAATTGTTGTGTGTTTTGACCTACTACACACATTGGATTTACATAATTAATTAGCTCAGAATTTAGAGAATTAATCAGCTCAGCAGTTACTGTTGTGCAATTTATAAAGAAAACTACGTTTATACTTTAATAATAATGAAATAATAGAGGAGAAAGCACAAAAATAGCTTTTTCTAAGAAGAGCAGCAAGAACTAACCAGGTTAACCTCCTGCAACAAGATCTTTTGATGGCCTGCTCCACATAGATAAGTTTTACAGCTGATTCCTTGCAATGATTTTTTACAGAATTAGAAACATGGACCTTAGTCTAGATGATACCCCATATGAAAATGTTGATGCCTGTTCAATATGGGAAATAAAAAAAAAGTCTGTTAGTAAAAATACCGCAAACATTAAAATACACAACCAAACCACTCAAACATTTCTGGGTTGAATTAGAAACAAACTGCCAATTTTTGTGATTTATGCAAAATCACAATATTAGATGACCTTCAAGCACCCACCGGGAATTCTATGGATCTCCCCCTTACACAGTTCCCAGCCCTTTATGACTCCTCCAGAGAACAGCAAGGCTTCAAATTGCTTAGGCTTTCTAACAGATGTCAGGTGACCCTGCAGTGACTATTCAGTTACAATTTATTTTGTAGAGGACCTATTCTGCCTTTCCGAGACAGTATATTTACAAACACATTTTAAATAGCAGACAATACATAACCAGAAAAACATGTGCAGGCACAGAATTTAATGTCTGTAGTACAGACTTTCAGATAGCATTTGATAATGAGATCAAGATAGCTCCAATTAAAAAAAAAGGGGGGGAATGAAGAAATGCAGCTTTATACCATTCCCACTTCCTAGATTTAACTGATACTCAAGCCAGCAAAAGAACTTTTCCAACTTACCCTATAGCAGCAGTAATGCAGAACCTCTTTGATGAAAGGGAAGGGCAAAAGGAGCGTCTTCAAACAAGCACCCACAACTGCTATTATTTTCTTCTCTAACAATTTAACATTCTTTGGGAATATTCAGCTATATGTATTTCTTTACAAAATTATAAAAACACAAGCAGAGTAACTGGAATATTAGACTTTCCAGAGAATGTTATCCATGAAAAAGTGTACTGGAAAGCTGTATCTGAGCAGGAGTCGCTTCCACCAAATTCAGCCATCTTTTGTACCTGTAATCTCTCTTCCACACATGTAGTTATCAGGAGTTAATCCAAATTCATCCCAAGCAGCCTCACGACACTTCCAACAACTTCTTTTGCAAGCTCTCTGGATTTCGATAGACAGATTGTGACCTGAAAGCAGTAGTGCACTTAAGGAACTGCGATACCAAAACCCTAATAGAACAAACAGAAAATGCCAGAGCTTTGAGCCAGTGACAACCAATTACCTCTTCCAGCTCTCTGAGCTGAGAACAAGTTTCTCCAGTCTGCATGTGTAACCTTTTTTAATTTGACAAAGTCCCATGTCACTGATTTGGTGTCATATTTTGAATGTTAACCTGTCCTGGTCACAAGGGCTGCCAGTCAATAAATGCGGTTTATGAAGACAAAGCTACACTTTCACAAGTATGTATTTTATAGAATAGGATGAAGAAGCTTGTGAGTTGAGACTAAGACAGGAAGATTGCTCACTAATTACCACCAAAGGCAAAACAGACTTGACCTGACAAAAGTTAATTTAATTTATTGCCAATTAAAATAGACTTGGGTATTGAGAAACAAAGAAATTAAAGCAACATGCTACCCTTTCCACAGGCTCATAGGGGTCCCTCCTATGTGATACAGTTCTTGAAGACCTGCTTCAGTATGGGTTCTCTCCATGGGGTACAGTCCTTCAGGAACAGAAAGCTCCAGTGCCAGATCCTCTCCACAGGCTGCAATCCTTCAGGATACACTTGCTCTGGTGTGGGTACTCCATGAGCTGCAGCTTCCTTCAGGGCATAACCACCTGCTGTGGTGTGGGGTCCTTCATGGGCTTCAGTGTCGATATCTGCTCCACTGTGGTCCTCCATGGGCTGCGGGGGAATCTCTGCTTGGGTGCCCCAAACACCTCCTCCCCCTCCTCCTATCCTGACCTTGGTGTTCACACTGCTGCTTCTTACACTTTTTTTTTTCCTTTCTTCCTCTGCCTTTGTGGCATTTTTGACTTTTCTTAAATACTCCTTCCCCAAGGTGCCACCATCTTGGCTGGGGGACTCAGATGTGCCCTGTGGTGGATCCGTTGGGTCAGGTCAGCTGGAACCAGCTGTGTCTGGCATGGGGCTGCCCTGGCCTCTTCACGGAGATCCCCCTGCATCCACCCCCTGCTACCAACCCCTGAAGACACATAAACCTAACACAATACCACTCATTAAAGTGCATGCAATAGAAGTTACATTAGCCCTTATACAAAAATTATATACATACTATTGAAATGAAAAAGGAAAAATATCAGGTAAGTCTATTCAATATATTTCAAAATTTCAAGCAGGCTTCCCAATCCACTAGGTCACCACAAAAATTGTAAATCTCCTTGGGACAACATAATAGAGGAATTTAGGATGCAGTCTCTGTGGATATTACTGGAATAAGCCTGGACCTGCCAGATGTGGCAATCTGGGTGACAGAATAGCAATAATATTGTCAGATGTTTGTAAACAGTCTACAGAGTTGACTCTCTGTCTGCATATTAGCACAGATGATGATGACTTTAGCGTCCAGAATCTCAATTTGAGCATAGATGCCAGGCTTACCCCTGAAGGATGTTTGCTGACTGCTGCTGATCTCCCAGATCACAAACCTAAAGATAGATTGTGCGGTTAATTTTCTTTCAGTAGTCATGTAAGGTAGAGGGAAGAGAAAGAAACCTTTTTCACCTGACTTTTGACAAAAAGGGGAAACATACATCAAAAAGATCTGAAAGCATAATATCACGGAGACCCCACCAACAGTAGAAAGGAAATTCACTAATTACATTTTTAAAGACATTATCCTTCCTGGAATTTTCCGGAGAAAGGAAGCCTCCAGATCATACAAAATGTTCAGTGTTTGAAATGTACAGCATTACAGCATAATGAATGATGTGCAGACCAATAGTTTGTTAGTTTGTGGCCAGGTTAATCGAAGTACAATTTTGGGGGGCCCTGGGTTGCTTAAGTCCTAAAAGAGGTATGTTTTTCTTCAAACAATAACTAACTTTCTGTTGTATTATATATGACAACTGCAGTTTTGGCTTTCGCTTTGTATGCTACCATACATATTAAAAAAAATAAAATCTTTCCCAATACATAGTATTTTCATAATATTACCTAACTTTCAAGAACTAAAATAACATATGAAGAAACTAGCTGAACAATAAAACATGCATATAAAGATTTGTGCCTTTTTTAGCAAGGCAGTTAGCTACAAGATGGATAATAGTGCTTACAACTAAGAACTACAAGACAGAAACACAAGTTCAGACATATAAACTGAATGTATGTTTTGAAAAATAACTCACTTCAGATTAATGTACTATATTGAATTGACAATTTAGGGACTGGACCAGTCATATAAAGAAAGACAAGTTTTTTGTTTTCACATGTAACTTGAATAATTTTCAGAGGATCAGTAATATTAGTTTTAATTACGTCTTCTGCATCTTCAAAATACATGAGCAGAGAGAAAGAAAGATGGTTTACAAACATTTGGCTTTAAAGCAGGATGAAGTTGTTCAGGAGGTGTTGGACATCTTACCCTATTTGTTCTTAGCAGTTGTGCATTATAAATAGAGCAAAATACATAAACTTGCAGAGAAATACAGCAAACAAAAAAGTGGTTCAATACACAGAAATGATATGCAGCATTTTAATTAATTCATACTGGTAAGAGAAGATAAATATTTGTGTACAAACCCTTACAACCAAGGGAACATTATAAATGGAGGAAACAAAAGTAGCTGGAATTGATACTGTTTAACAATTCCATTATAAACTGTTGTTTTCAGGTAACTTGTAACTTTGCCATTACCTCTGTTTGAGAAAAACATTCCCTTGGAGACACCTAAGCTATGGTAGCACTATGTGCTATGAAAGTGATTTAAAAGTCAGACACCAGCAGCAGCACAGATCCATGTTTAGAATGAAAAGTAAGAGTTAGGACAAACACTTTCGCAGTTAACCTTTGCTAAAAACATTAAGAAATACTAAAGAAGACATTAATGTGTTGCTGAATATTATACATACAAAAAGTCATGAGTACTACTGACCTTTGTTAGCAACTAGAGAAAAGCGCCCAGTAGGTAGCACCAGGTCATCCTCACTCAGACCTTGGCAAGGAATATTCCTCCTGTGAGTCACCTTTGGTTTTAAAAGAACCATTCTGACAACATTTGTCCTAAACTTTTAGACTACAAATGCAGCAGGTCTCACTGCAGATGTTTTAAACCATATTAAAGCCTTTAACATCCAAGGATTCCACCCTTACAGCTTGCTGTCTCTTCCTTGTTCTGTCTTGTATTTCTGTGCTACGCACAAACCTCAAAGCACTTGGGTACATTGCTGTGTGTTTGGGAGCCATACTGTTATGGGTTTGTGTGGCGCAGTTTTCCTTGGTGGCAGGGGAGGGGGCTGCAGAGGCGGCCCCTTTAAGAAGTTGCTGGAAGAATTCGCTGCCCCAAAATGTCGGACCCGCCCACCAAAATGTCGGACCCACGCGCCAAAATGTCAGACCCACCTCTAGGCGGGGAGTGACGGTGGTAACACCTCTGGGAAAACATATTTAAGAAGGGGAACTGGTAGTGTGGGGGTGGGAAACCTGAGAGGAACATCGCTGCCAATACTGGAATCATGGAAGTGGAGGAGGAGGCGCCTGAGGAGGCTGATGGCCCTGCAGCCCATGGGGGTGAACGGTGGAGCGGAGGCTCCCAAAGGTGGCCGTAACCCCATGGTAAAAACCGCGCTGAAGCAGTGTGAGAC